>PVJI01013499.1:0-48040 GCA_004026765.1 Micronycteris hirsuta
GTCTGCATTCCCACCAACAGTGCACGGGATTCCCTGTTCTCCACATTCTTGCGGGCACTTGTTGTTTGCTGAGTTATTAATGACGGCCATTCTGACCAGTATGAGGTGATATCTCGTGTGGTTTGAGGATTCCTTTTTTATGAATGCTTTTCTGTAACTAGAACAGCACAGACTGCTCCCCACCTTTTTCCTCTGAGGTTTATAATAGGAAAATATGGCCTACTTCTGAATCAGCTAAATTTGAACCTTGTTAAGTTCAACTTCAATTTAATATACACTTAATATCTTTCCCTTAGGTCTTAGGCCTGTTTCAGAGCCCAGAGCATTTAGTCGAATGTTGATGCTCTGCAAGTCTAGTAAAGAAGGTAGGTCACACAACTGTCTCTGGAATGATGCCAAGAAAAAGGGACATTCGATGAGAGAGGCACACAAAAATCAGAGATTTGTAGGTGTCCAAAACCACAGAGGAAAGACATGCTCGGTAGCCAGGTCTTAAAGGATGAGTGGGCACTCGAAGGGCATCCAGAGAAAGGAAGAAGATTCCAGACAAAGGCAGCAGCTTGTAAAGAAGCTTGCTTGCTTATGCCATGCTCTGTTGCCTGCAAACAAATCATTTCATGATCTGACATTGCTTAATTACTCTATTAATAACATTGTTTTCTTGATTTTAGAGAGAGAAAGGGGGTTGGAGGGGAGAGAGAGATAGAGACATGGACTTGTTGTTCCAGTTATTTATGCATTCATTAGTTGATTCTTGTATGCGCCCTGACCAGGCATCAAACCCACAACCGTGGTGCATCAGGATGATGCTCTGACCCACTGTGCTTCCTGGCCAGAACCAATCACTCCATTTTTAAAGAATTAAGACCACCAAAAGTTACAAAAATGGGAGATTTGCCATTTTAATAACTAATTTAAGAAGTCGTTTTGGGTTTGCACTCGTACTATAATTTTATTAACTTTCTCGAGGGTTGATTTATGTAAAATAAACCCCATCCATTAAACACACGCGGTTTGGTGAGTTCAGACTGATATCACGTCCATGAAATTGCCACCTCAATGAAGGCAGTGACCATAAGCATCCTTCTCAGATGTTCCGTCCATGCTCTGCTCCTGGGTGCACACAACAGGCGGTCCACATTTTGTCGTCATGGATTAGATTTTCTAGAATTTCATATAAATGATATTATACTTGTTATGTATCTTGCTTATTTAATTCTGTACAATAGATTGGAGAATGGCAGATGGTCGCTGTAGGTTTAACTTTTTAAGAATCTGACTGACGGTTTTATGAAGTGGCCGTCCCACGCACACCTCTACCTGCTGTGCAGGAGGTTCTGTTGCTCTACGTGCTTGCCAGCGATTGGACATTTCAGCCTCTCAAGAAAAAAATTACAAAGAATTTGACCTTCTAGGGAGAAGGCAGTGATATTTTGTTGTGCTTTTTTGTGTGCATTCCCCTGTTAACTAATAATTTTGAGCATCTTTTCATGCACTTACTGTTTTTAATACCTTGTGAAATACCTGTTTGAATAATTTCCCTGTCATCTGTTAAGTGATTTGTCTTCTTAATATTGAATTTTAAGAGTTATTTGTGTATGTTGGACATAAGTTCTTTGTAAGAAACATATATTTTGAATATTATTTTCCTTTCTGAACCTGACCATTATATTTTTGTTAATGTTGCCTTTTGAAGAGCAAAGTAATGTAATTTTAATAAAGTACAGCTTTTATCAAATTTTAAATGAGTCATGCAGTTTGTGTCCTATCTAAGGAAACATTGCGAAACCCGATATTGCAAGATATTTTCTCTTACGTTATAGTTTTCCAGTAATATTAGTGGAAAAGGGTTTCTTTCCACATAAACACCCCAGAGACACTGTAAGGCAAATCAATTGCCCATACATGTGCGGTTCGATTTCTGGGCTTCCGACTGTGCTCCATTGATTTGTTTATCTTTATTTTCTAGTAATTCTACATTGTCTTGATCATGTAACTTAACAGTAAGTTTAAAATCAGGTAGCATATTGTACTACAGCTCTTCCTCTTTTTTAAAGTTGCTCTGGCAATTCTACTTCATTTGCATTTCGTATATTTTAGAATCAGTTTGTTAATTTTTATGAAGAGGTGTGCTGGAATTTGGGTTGGGACTGCATCTATAAATCATTTGGACAGATTGCCTTCTTAACAGTATGGTATCTTAGAATTCATGATCATAGCATAGCTCTTCAATGAGTTATGTCTTTTAAAATCTCTGCAAGTATGCTTTGTTGTATTTATTGTAGAGGTCTCATGCATTTAAGAAGGATATTCATAAGGATTTGTGTTCTTGGTGTTATAAATGTAATTTTAAAAATTTCATTTCTAACTCACTGTCCCTTGTATAAAATTAAATTAATTTTGTACATTTACTGTGCATCTCGTAACCTGGCTGAATCTGTCAGTTCCTATTTATTTTATAGAATCCACCTTAAAATACTGATAGTTTCACATCTTGTTTTCAGGTATTCATGCAGTTTATTTCCTTTTCTTGCCTGGATGCAGTGGCTAGAAGCTCCGGTGAAATGACCAATAAAAATGTTGAGTGCTGGCATCTTTTCTTGTTGTTTCTGAATTTGGAGAAAAACATCTCTGCTCTACTTTTAATATGATTTTTGCTGTAGGTTGATTTGTAGATAAACACTATATGTTTGAGACTATTTTTTTCCATTAGCAATATATTGGGAGTTTTTATCTAATATATGCTGAATTTTACTAGGTGTACTTTATGTATAGCTTGAGAGGATCACATGGTTTTCATTTTTTTAATGTTCTATTTTTAAAATGATATATATTTATGGATTTTTCAAATGTTAAACTAATTTATTTCCTGGGATAAACCCTATATGATATTTTTATGTATTGCTAGATTTAACTTGCTAATATTTTGTTATTTTTGCATCTATGTTTGTAAGGAATATATATTATTTTAAATAGATGTGGAATGTTGGTGTGCATAGCGTAATCCCTAGAATAACTACTAAAAAAAATACAAACTGATAGAGCCCAAAACACAATACATAAATTAAAAAGGAAAACAAACAAAAAAATCCATGTAATCCAGATCAAACCAGGAACTCAGAAGCAGATGAACAAAAACACAGAGTGGACAAACAGAACACAAATAATGAAATGGTAGACCTAAATCTGTCCATATTAATAATTATATTAAATATTAATAGTCTAAACATTCCAGTTAAAAGACAAAGATTGATTGAATAAATAAAAAACAGAACAAAACAAACAAGCCCTTCAATATGCTTGCCACAAAAGACATTGAGCGTTTAAAAGTAACTACATGGAAAAACATGTACCAAAAAATAGCACAAAAACACTGGATACCTATTATAATATGTGATAAAATGGACTTAAATTAAGGCACACTACTGACATGAAGAATAATTTTTCATAACAAGGATCATTAATCAAGAAAACATAACAGTTATAAATATTATAAGCCTAATAAAAAAGAGTCAAAATAAGAAATTGATAGAACTGAAAGGGGAAATTAAAAATCCCACAGTTATAGTAGATTTTATTACTGTTCTCTTAGGAGCTGATAAAACAGTTAGAGGAAAATCAGCAAAAACATAGGTCTAAATGCTTGCTCTAATAGGAATTTATAGATTATTATAACCAACAGCTTCAGAATACACAATTTTCAAATGCAAGTACTACATTCTCTAAAAAAATATGTGCTGTGTAATAAAATAAGTGTCAAGAAATTTAATACAGTTAAAATCATGCAAATTATATTTTTAAGACTGGTAAGATATCTAGAACAACCCACAATACCGGGAAATTATACAGCATAATTTAAAATTATACACGAGAAAAGAAAAAACATCTCAAGGGACATTAAGGTATATGCTGAAGTAGATAAAGAAAAATGTAAGATCAAAATCAGTGAGATACAACTAAAACAATACTTAAAGGGAAACTTATTTTAGAATTTTCTTATATTAGAAAAGAAAAATAGTTAACACCAATGCCTTCGGTTTCTACCTTAGAAAACCTAAAACTTTAAAAGACAAGCTAAATAAAGAACAAACTGACCGTGACCAGAGGGAAGGGAGGAGGTGATAACAGAGGAAAGAAGGGGAAGGGTCAAGTCAAGGAACTTGTACAAAGGACCCACAGACAAGGACAATGGGGGGAGGGTCAAATGTGGGAGTGGGGGTGGGCAGGGCAGGGGAGAGTTGTGGGGGGAAATGAGGACAACTGTAATTAACGACAACAATTTTTTTTTTAAAAAGACAAGCTAAGTAAACCCGAAGTATGTACAAATGAGAAAGTAATGAAGAGAAGACATTAATTCACTATAAAGGGGTGGAGAATAGAGAATATTAATTAAGCTAAAAGCTAGTTCTTGAAACATATAAAAACAAAATTAACAAACCATTTAGCTATAGTGATCAAGAAAAATATACTATCCAAATCAGCAATGAAAAAGAGTTAACCACCACAGAGCACACAGACATTCAAAGGATAATGAAAGAATATTTAAAACTTAGTGCCAACAAACTTTAAAATGTAATGGACAAATTTTCTTGAAAATGTGACACAGGAAGAAACAAAAAGTCTGCAAGTCAAACTACATATTGAAGAATCTGAATCGTGTATCAGAAATCATTTCTTTAAGAAACCTCACGAATCCTATGGTCCGATCCATGAAACATCGAAGGAAGGAATAGCAAACTTCTTCACGAAGTGAAGGAAAGGAGGTCACTGTCCAACACTAACTTGTCTTCTGAGGCTAGCGAGTCTCTACTACCAAGAGCTGATGAAAACTTTTATGACAAAGGGGAATATCACCAACTCTAGTAAACTGTAATTAACACATTTTAAATGTACAGTACATTATGCCCGAATAGCTATTTCAGGTCGTTTGCATTCAAAAATTAATCAAAATCAGACCAACGTTCATAGCAGCATTATGGGCAAAGAACCAAAAGGCAATCAGCAAAAAGAAAATGGAAAAACAATGCAGCATTTCTTGTCTTTAAGGTTGGCAAGATATTAAAGCAGTGACGATAAATACAGAGTGGGGCAAAAGTAGGTTTTAACATAGGCCAAAGTCGGTAAAAGGTAGGTTTTATATGAAGCCAAGAAGTTACAGACTTCTGCTGGGAACATAAACTGGAACAACCATTTGGATACTTGTGGTGTGTTCCAGTGAAGTCAAAAACAGCTGAAAATTTCTCCTACTGTGTACACACCCTAGTGAGACTCTTGCATGTGGTCTCCAGGAGGTTTACCCTTGTTCCTATGGAAAATATAAAATAACTAATAAATACTAATGCAAGAATCAACTCTGCGTTTTGCGTACTTACAACTGTAAACCTACTCCCCCCGCTACTCCCTATGTAGAGCATCTTTCGTAGTAGTGAGAAAACTGGAAACAACTCCACGTCCACAGAAGAAAAGGGGATAAGTGACCTCCAAATGTTCATGCGCTAGAATGCTACATAATAGTAACAACAAATCAGATGTAGATACACGAACAAAATAAACATCACAGAATCTTTTTTTTAAATTGTGAAGAACTATACACAGAAAGGCTAGTATGTACATAAAGTTCAAAAACACTTCAAAATTGAAAAATGCATTTTTAGGAAAAAAAATAAGTATCACACACAAAAAAAGGATAAACCTGTAATTTGGGAAGAACGGTAGGGAATCACAAAGAGCTCTCAGGATGCTTATAAATTATGAGTGATGTCCTGTTTCTTAAGATGGGTGGTGTGCACATGCGTGTTCATTCTATTTATTAGTCTTCATAACTTAGATAAACCTCATCTCTCAAATATAATTAATAAATATTAGGGGCAGACTCCATGTCTCTTCCACATTCACCCAGCTGTCACTTCTCCATCCACCACACACGTGCTGTTTATTTCTGGAACAAGCACCACAGACAGTGTTTCTCCTGAGAAGAAGAAAACAATTCAGCATCTCTTTGTTGGCTTTGCCGTTACTGATGGTGATAATTATAATATTGTTTTAAAACTAATTGCAAAATTCCAGCCTTCTTTTGCTTCCTCTAGAACTGGAATAAATGGATATATTTTTTCTCATTTCTAGAAATTAATTGCTCACGTATCCCGCTGCATCAGGTGGGCAGCAGATCTTGTGCTTGCCGTTCATAATTTAACAGAGGAAAAGCTGCATCTTTTGATGTGTCTCTCCCTGCAAGAACCTGCAAATTGGGAATAGTTGGAAATCGTATCACCAAAACTCAGAATTTCGGAGCCTTCTGAAAGGTTTGAAGTGTTGTCTTTGTTTTCCGTTCTAGAGCCTAGTCCCCCGATGCTATATCACTGTCATCTTTTCAAATGACAGGAAGATTAATAGCGAACATCATGCGTACTTTTGCTAGGCCATTGGTCATGGAGGATACATTGTGGCAAGACTTACTTGGTAATCAAGACAGAGCTTGACACTGGCGAGATTTATCTGGAGACGCGCTTCCTGAGAGGAACGGCTTGGCCTGAGTGATCACAGGAGCATGCGTCTTCTTGACGTAGAGGTTGGATCACTGGGATTTATGGCAAACTTAAAGCAATTCTCATCGACATCATCCAATGGCTTCCAATGAGGGACGTTTACAGTCTCTACAGCATCAAATTTCTATTTCCCAATATTTATAGGAATTGGCAGCTAACAAGAAACTTCCTCTAATAGCTGTTTACAATTTCCAATCAGGGAGTCTGCCCCTGTCACTGTGAAAAGCTCTGTGACATCATCGACACCTGAAATCATGCAGAGCATGGACAGGTGTGGCACTGTGGGCCCTTCGCCTGTCACACAAGCGGTTGACAAGTTCTTGTCACATGTGGCAGGGGAGGGTTTGTCATGAAGTTATAAAACTGCAGGGAAATATAAGAGAATATTTTTTGTAATAGAATAGCCAATACTTTTTAAAATTAGGACTAAAAGCATTAGGATTAAAGAAAAAATGATGAATTGGACTGCAACATTTTCACACATTTACTCTTCAAAAAAAATTAAGAAAATGAATAAATAGGCAAGCTACAGACTGGGGGATAGTTTTTTTTTAATACAAATATCTTGCAGAGGACTTGCATCAAGTCTTATAAACAACTTCTACAATATATTATTCAGAAAAAATGATCAAAGTAAACAGAAGAATTCAATGGACAGGTTAGAAGAAAAACAAGAATGACTAATAAGCACGTGAAAACACACTCAACATCATTAGCCATCGTGAAAGTGAGTTGGAAACAGAACACGATGTTAGTAGCCCCCGTGAGAATGGCCACATTTTTTTGACAACCGAATCATCCAATCTGATGAGCACTCTTCCGTTGCTGCTGGGCATTTCAAAGACTCCCTTCACATCATCAAACATTCTCACAGTTGTTTTTTACAAAGTTAAAATGCACCATATGACCCCCAAAATTCTCTCCTGGGCAGGAACCAAGAAAAATCTTAATATGCTCGCAGGTCCACATAAATACCTGTGCAAACATGTTCAGGACAGCTTTCTGTAACACCCTGGAAAGGTGGACACCCCCGGACAGGAGAATGGGTGCACAAAGACTGGCATGTTTATTCAGTGGGGCACTCCTCCTCATAGGACCACTGATACAAGTGACAGCGTGGGTAACCTCAGGCGCCGGCCGCTGAGAGAGAACAGCCAGCCGCACAAGAGCACACGTCTCCCGTCCTATTTTTGTGGGGTTATTCGGGGAGAGCCGAGCTACGCTAGGATGTTACAAACGCCATCGGTGGTTTCTCAGCTGCTGTGGTGGGATAGGGCAGTGAATGCCAACAAAGGAACGTCAGAGAACATTCTGGCATAATATCCACATACAGATTAGGGGAGTCGCACTAATGTGTGCATTCATCAAAGTTCATAGTATTGTACCTTGTGTGTACCTCGATAAAGCTATTTGCTTAAACGTGGAAGAGGAAGTACAAGAAATAATAAGATATTTAAGAGATAAAACAGCCAAATGTAATGTGGAAACTTCTTTGGATCTGATTCAAATGAATTAACTACGTAAAGATATTTTGAGATAATAAGAACATTTAATAAGGACTGAAAATTAGATTATATTAAGACACTAATGTTAATTTTATTAAGCATGATAATGGCATTGTGGTTATGTAAAATAATGTCCTTATTTGGCAGAGATGCCTACTGAACTGTCTACTGGTGAAATTACATGATGTCTTAGGTGCTTTAAAATACTGGGAAAAAGTGAGGGAATAAATAAATAAAGTAAGAGTAGCAAAATGTTGAGTTATTGAAGCTGGGTCATGGTAGGTCGGTGGAGATTCATTATATTATTCTGTATATTCTGTGTATCTGGAAAATTTTTCACAGTGAAAGGTTAAAATGTCTGGTGAGGGTGTTAGAAAATTACAAATTTTTTTCCATCTTGAAATTAAAATCCACCTTTGAGTGCATTATAAAAACTGTAAAAAGCATCTTCAACGAAGATTGCCTCCTGTACTTTAACCTCTCCTATCCTTTGAGTTCATTACCCCTACGTACATATCAGACCAAGTAAAATGAATACGAGGTCCTACAGAGTTGAGTTACATGTTGTTACTTCCAAAACGTTTTCCCCCAACAGCCCGTCACCTCTTCTACCATACATCGATTTTCCACCTGTCTGAAGATCTTGTGAAAAGTGATACCGGCTTTTGTATTCAAATTGTACTGTATCAAAGCTGTAAGGTGCACGCCTTTTGAGCGTGCCGACGTCTAAATTACAGCTGACTTCTTTCCCATTTTTGAAGGGCGTCTTAGTTTGGGTACCGCTGAAAACAGAACCTAAAACAGGACATTTCTTTGGCAGATGACAGCGCTGAGCGGGTAGAGGGGACGAAAAGAAGGAAAAGCCAGCCATGCATTATAGAGATCCCTGCGCAGGCAACAGGGCTCAGTTGTGATGGGACCTCTGCAAAGCATGAAGAAATGCCTTCCAGAACTTTCCTTCCAAAGGACAAGAGTCTGGGGACTTGATGCACTGGCTCCTATTCTCATAGGGTAAAAGTTGCTGGAGGCTTTGGGTGCCCCGCCCACCCGTCTCATCTCCCACTCCCCCGGGTGCTCGTGTAGTCCCGGAGGCTGCCAACGCTCCTGACGAAGCTCTGAGGCCAGAAAACAGAGGGGCAGGGCGCCCTGGGGGTGGGTCAACGGGAGCGGAGTCAGCACCGCCCACCAGAGCCGCAGCCAAAATTAAAATGAGCAACCCCCACAGGGAGCATGCCAGCGTTTGCCGTTTGTCTGATCCAAATGGAAAGCAGTCTATCCAGTGTCAGGTTCATCCAAGGCGCAGATGGAAGACACAACTGTGACCAGAAATCAGCACCACTCTTCAGAAGCCAAGATGACTCCACTGACTGTGTAGTTTCCCACGTCGGAGATATTAACTTAAGTAATCTCCCCATTAATTATTGGCTGCGTGTCTGCTAATAGATGTTTATCATCATTTAACTGTTTTATGTCCTAGCTGCTGAGCAAAGAGTGCTATATACAGGAAACTGTACTGGGAGAAAATACCTTTTCCCTGATCATCGAAACAACCCCAAAAGGTAGATGTTATCACAAACTTCACACATGTGTAATCCAGAGATACAGAAAAAAATCGTGTGTTTGAGGTCACTTGGTACTAAGCGGCTGCTCATTTCTGATCTAAGCCTCCTATTATTTCCAGCTCCTTACCTTTACTTCCTTGACCCCAGAGATGGATTTTTTTGATGGCTCCGTGTACCAGAGCCTGGGTGACAAGTCGTAAATGTCATGAGTCTCCAAGGACAACTTGTCAAATGTTTCTCAAGCTTCGTTCTGGGCGTCACTCCCCTCTTCCCACTGCTGTCCTGTGCGGCACTCTGGACATCAGGCCTGGGTCTTCTCTGTGTTCCTAAAGCATCTTCGAAAGATCAGATTTCCAAAGATGCACCTGTAACGAACACCTGCCTACGTGCAGAGACCTGGAGAGCCAGGTCATGCCGATGTGCATGCTAATCAGCCTCCTGAAACGCCCTCCGTGGCTTCAGGTGGAGAGAAAAGCATTTATTATTTCCCTTCCGACTCCTTCTCAGCATATGATTATTGCTAAAACTTTCCTACTTGGTATTTTTTCCTCCAATAGGCTAAAAATATGCAAATAATTGTTTTAATTGTTCACGAGAACTCATTAAATTTCTCTCTTATGATGAAATTTTATTCTTTTAATCAGCAGTTGTTTGGAACAAAGTAGATTAAAAAAAAAGTATCAGAATTACTACCCTGCAAAAGGAGACTTTATATGTATATATAAAATTTAACAGAAGGGAAATTTTAAACTGAAGTAATTGCAGAATTTAATTTAAAAAACCACATTCCTTGCTCATCTAATTAGAATTTTAAAGTGGTTTTCTGTATCAAAGCTAAACGATCTGACCTCCCTTTGTAATGTTCATTGAGAACTCTGGTTCTGCGAAGCATCAGACATGAATAAATGGAACTGCACCATTATTCTTTTTCTCCCTGGTAGCTTCTTTTCTCTTTCCAGTAAGAAATGTGAATTTCTGCATTAAGGGAGGGGGAAAGTCCACAGGATCCGTTGTGTATGAATTGAAGATGATGTTTGTCAGAGTCTGAGTGTTGGAGTCTGGTGCATGGGGGAAGGCTGAAATTACAACGGGCTGGGTTTTGTCGGGAGATGAGGGAATGGCATCATAAGGGAATGTGTCCATTGTCTCCTTCACCTGTGTTAGCTCCCTGGGACAGTAGATTATTGCATCGGTGGCTCATCGCTGACCAGTGAGAATTAAGGGAGAGACTGTTACTGTTTTAGCAGAAGTCTCACAGCGGAACCCTAATCCACCGCAGATGGCTGAGATGTAGACCCATTCCAGAGAACCATGATGCCTTCTGTTCCAAAAATTCAGAAATGCTTCAAGAACAGAATCAGTTTCAGTCTCAACGGAACTTTCATTTCTTGTTTTAGAAATTGCATCAAGATTGAAATTGTTACATGAATATATCGAACCATGTGGGTCAGCTAATCTATATTCCTACGGTAATAACAAAGGGTCCCGGTGCCCCAAATCCAGTGTCACAGGTGGGCTGGACAAAGGACATACCTGGTGCTCCTGGGGCAATCAACTAATTATTCGTTAACTCAGGGAGGAGCTAGGTGGAAAGACCTGTCTTCGATCTCAAGGCTGAGACTTCTTCTCTTCTTTTATTCTCTTTTAGAAAAGTGTGTTTTCGTATACCTGCGCTCATGTTAGTTGGACTTTGATTGAACTACCATTTAGTGTCAGGCATTGAAAGTCCAAAATGGTCTTTCCCAGTTTACAAGTTAGAGGAAGACTATGTATAATTCAAACCAAGCTATGACAACATGACTCAGAAAACACCACCACGCCTTTATTAAATAGCTACAATGGGCATATAATAGGACAGAGGAATAAACATTGTATTTCCCTTTGCCTAACTGGCCTCACCACACTGGTCTCTTTTTTGTGTCTTCCACATCTGCTGTGTATCTCAGCATCAGAACCTGAGCACTTTCTCATCCCTCTGTCAAGAATGAACTTCACCCCATCGCTTCCATGCTGTCACCCTGGCTCGTTTTGGACCTTAGCTTCTGAGTCATCCCTCAGGGAGACCCTGCCGCTTTAACCTCCTGCAGCCCCGCCTTCTTTCCTGCTGCGGTTCTCTCTGTGTTCCCTATAAAAGCACTTTGAAGGCAAAAGAGTTCTCTGTTTTGTTCACTGCTGCGACCCCATGTCTGACATATTGCAGATTCTCCAGCGTTTGTTGAAGACTCAGATAAATGGTTATGGTGAGAGGAACTGGAGAAGAAAACGGGGCTATTTCAGCTAGGTACTGAAGAATGAACAGTTTTCACAGCGTGTGGGCAGCGTTCTCCCAGCTCGGCCTCAGCCTACTGGCTTCCTGGACCTTGGGATAGGGCTTTCCACCTCTTTCTCACTGGGAAAGATTCTCTAAGTTTTGAGTCCAGGACACATTTTTGCCCCTTCCTTACAGTAGAGGGTTTTTCTCTTTCGTACCCCTAGCTGCGATGGGTCTTCACGGGTGCCTTGGGGACAACAGAGTTTGCCTTCCTTTCTCGGTGGCTTTAGTCTTTGGTTTCACTGAGGAGAGTGCTGCAAGCTTTCCAGGAGCCGTTTCTGTCTCTCCCCGCCCCAAAGCCTGCAGCTGTGGGGGTCCTTCTCCAGCCTCCTCATGGGCGCCACCTTTCTCTTGGGTACCTGGTGAAATCCACAGGGAAGGACTTGCTGGTGGGTGCCAGCTCCCCTGTGTCTGTGGTCCCAGAGCTGCTATTCTCTCCTACTGGCTCACACTTGGCCTCAGCAATTTACTAAAACTTTTTGCTGAGTTATTCTTACCATTTTGTACGGCGGTCCATCCTCCTCCCTTGCTCTGCCCTGGGTTATCCAGGGCTCACTTCTGTCTCTCCTTGGGGCCCTTATTTTACTTTAGATTGAAAGCTAGCTGCTTACCCTGAGACCCGCCTTTCATGGGTTTCAGGAGGAGTTATTATTTTATACCCCTATGATCTGGCTTTAGCTTGTTACTAAAATAGAAACAATAACATCACAGATTTCTGCAACTAGATCAAAGATTCTGTCCATCCACTTCTTTTTATTTTTATTTATTTTGTTTGAATCTATTTATCGCGGGTCACATTCATTTAAGTAAGCTGTTTCTTGTTTTCTATAAATTTTATGATTCATTCTTCAAATTCTTGTATATGTCAAAATATTTGAATGACATGTGGCTAAGTATGAAACTCCTTTAGGTTACATTTTTCTTTCTTTGGAAATATGCTTCGGTATTAAAATGTGCTATTTGGAGCATTTCTATCACTCTGATATTTTGCTTTTGATAAGCAGCATGATTTTTTTCTTTGTGGATGCCCCTTGGCTCCTTCTTTATCTTCAAAGATCTCTTTCTTAAAAATTTTACTATAATATACATTGGTTGTGATTATTTCATATTATCTTCTCCCCCAAACACAGCATGCTCGCCCCTGAAAATCTAGTTTCCCTATACTTCAGTAAGTACCTTTATGTTTTTTTGGTGTTATGTCTTCTTTTACGATTTAAATTATGCATATATCCTATTCTCCATCTGTCTTTAATATATTTCACTTTCCATATTCATTATTTCACGGTTATCTTTCTGTTAATTTCCATTTTGTTTGATTTATGTTTTTTTCAAGTCTAGCGCTCTTGCTTCGTCTACACCACTCTCAAGAGAAGCTTTTTGTTGCTTCTAAGATAGCATTAATTTTAGTAATGATGTACCATTTCCCATTTATTTTCTAACTTTAGCACTCAATACTGTCTCCTACTTATTTCTGATATCTATTTTTTGAGCTAATTCAGCTTTGTTTTCTCTAAGAAACCTATGAGTTATGGAAATATCTTAGTATATTCTTCTAAAGCCTGTGTCAATTTTTCTGATATGTTTATCCTCATTTTACTTATTCTGTGTCTTTTACCCTATTTTTGAATGATATGTATTTTTGTATCTTTTTTTTTAATATTTTATTTATTTAATTTTAGACAGAGGGGAAGGGAGAGAGACAGAGAGGGAGAGAAACAGCAATGTATGGTTGCCTCTCACATGGCCCTCACTGGGGACCTGGCCTGCAACCCAGGCATGTGCCCTGACGGGGAATCGAACCGGGACCCTTTGGTTAACAGCCCGCGCTCAATCCACTGAGCTACACCAGCCAGGGCTGTATTTTTGTATCTTATATTACTTCTTTTGTAATCATTGCTAAGTTTTAATAGGGCATTTCTCTTGGAAATAGATATTACTGAATTATACGCTGGAAAGTAGAGGAGGGAGAGGATGGTAAGTAGTTAGCGCCTTCAGTGAGGGCTTTCTCCCTCAGACCCCGAGTTCTGTGCCCTCCTGTCCTGGCAGGTCCCCTACAGTCAGTTTTGTGCTCTCTCTCTGTTCCAGAAGACAAGTGGTTGACGTGTGGACGCCAAAACTTCTAAAATGTTACAGGCTTTGTAGTTTCACCAGCCAGCTGTTTGAATTTTCCTAGCCTGTGCATGAGATGTGAGTGAGAAGCTTACAGAAAACGTTAGACTGCAGGCTTTGAGTTTCCCAGCTGTTGTAGAATTGAGCAGAGATGGCCCAGAGTGCGCTTGCATGGGGACGACAAAAACGTTTCCACAACAATATGCAACCGGGGACAGGAGCTATGTCTGAGTCCTCTTCTGTAGTCCTCAGTTTTGATCCCATAACATTGAATTTGGTAGCTAATCATGACGCAATCAACCACAGGAAATAATGTGTTCATTTATAACGAGGAAATTCCAATTACATATCTTTTCTAATTATATGCTTAACCATATATTTGGGTACAATGTGACTATGTCATTTGTTAACGTTTTAGTAGTAATTTGACCTTATGACCACAGTTTTAAGAGAGTTACTATCATCCATTGGTAAGTCAGAAAGCCAACCAGAATAGAATTTAGAAACTAACATAAGAAATATAAAGGAATTTGAAGTAGACCCAGCTTCTTATGTTTTTCTTTCACCTTTATTTTTTGACTATAAATTCACTAGTTTCTTTCCCATAAAAATAGAAAACCATATCTGATATTGACCTTAGTCATATCTTACAAATATCTCAGAAAACAGAGAACGTAATAACTTTTTAACTGTTATGAAACATATATTCCATGATGCTTTTGCTCTGTCTTTTAAAATGTGAGAAACTTTATCTAGAATGGCTTCAGAAATATCCACACTTTCTGTACACACACACACAGAGCTAGTTGGAATGAGCCCTAATGTAGCCGGGGCTAATTTTCCAGCGGGCCATCGCTGTTCCTGAAGACCCAGTCCCTGGGCCGCCCAGGCTATCGAGCATTACCCAGGAGCAACATGATTTAACTGCCACGTGGTGACGGCTGCCACGACGAGGGCAACTTGAGAGCCCATTAAATCTAGTGTCGATGTAAATCTCCGCTTCTGTGTACCCTTCTGTGCAATAAAACTGAAGTTGATGTAGACTGTACATGAAAGATAAGGAGGAAGAGGGGGGTGATTTTTGCACTCAGTCAGCCGACGAAGCACGTGGATTTGCCAGGATTGAAAACCACAGTGACAGACGGAAGTCAGGAGTACGCTTGTCATCACATCGGGACTGCAAATCACATCATCTGACGGTCACTTCTCCTCCCATTTGTCATGTGTATAGTGACGCTGTAGAGTCCTGCCTTGTTCTTCCTCTCATGTGAGATTTAATTGCAGAAACTGAGTTTTCCCACGTAGTCCAGGTCTCAGTGCCAAAGACATTTCTACTATTGATATTGGGCCTTTCAATAGGAATGACACCTTAGTGGCAGCAATAGAGATCAATGAACTTTTGCTTTTTATTTTTTTAATATTTTATTTATTATTCTTAGAGAGAAGAGAAAGGAGGGAGAAAGAGATGGAGAGAAACACCAATGTGGGGTTACCTCTTGCACGCCCCCTACTGGAGACCTGGCCCACAACTCAGGCATGTGCCCTGACTGGGGATTGAACCGGTGACCCTTTGGTTTTCATGCCCGTACTTAATCCACTGAGCTACACCAGCCAGGGTTGCTTTTTACTTCTTAACATCTCAGTTATTTAGCGTAACATCTTAGTGTTATTTAGCTCTGAGCCTCTAAGATGCAAATATCTTTTCTATATTTAAGTAACTAATTCTGATTTATATTCTTTGTAATTCCTAATTAGTGGCCTCAATAACAGAAGCTCAAATAAGCACCAGGTAAAAAAGACTCTGAACTTTTCAGAAAGGTACTGAGCTGCATTACTTTAAGGTGGAACAGAGTTTTGAAGAATCCATTCCATTTCACTTGTTCTCTGGGACTGTCTTATATTCCCTAGATAATAATGAGGACATTTTAAAAAGTGAGCTAAATAGTATTCTCCAAATATATTTATCATTTGGTTAACCAGAAACATCTGTTATTTGGCATTTTATTTACTTTTAAATTGAGTGACTGCTAATGACTCTAATAAAGTGTTGAAGTGCTGACAGATTCTTTAAGATCTTCTGAATCTGTCAAGGATCAGTTGTAAGCCACCTAACTTAGGTGTTTGAAATGTGCTCTCATGTTTCAATACAAGACAGAAGATTAAGAAAGCTGCAGGCCTGAATGGAGGCCACGTGACTTGGGAGATGGCACCACTTCAGCCTCTAATGCCCAGTTTTCATCCATTTATTCGGTATTTTAAGAAGCACCCCAATGTGCAAGTTATTCTCGATGCATCTGCTCATATAGTATCTAGTAGAACAGATTGTATAACTAATATAATATTGAGTAGATAAAATAAATATCTTACTTAGGAACAGAGAAATTGAATTAGTGAACTCCCTACAATACTTTGGAATTGAACCATGACTTTTTATACGTACATATATATGTATGCACTTTTGTATGTATGTATTTCTTTTTTTATTCTTTTTTAAATTCTATTTTATTGATTATGTTATTACTGTTGTCCCAGTTTCTCCCTCTTTGCCCCCTCCACCCAGCACCCCCACTCCCTCAGGCAATTCCCACACCCTTGTTCATGTCCATGGATCATGCATATAAGTTCTCTGGCTACTCCATTTCCTAGACTGTCCATTACATGCCCATGGCTATTCTGCAACTAACAATTTGTACTTCTCAATCCCCTCACTTTTTCACCCATTCCTCCGCACCCCCCTCCCATCTGGCAACCATCAAAACCCTCTCCATGTCCATAATTCTGCCTCTGTTCTTCTTGTTTGCTTAGTTTGTTTTTTTAGATTCAGTTGTTGATAGAAATGTGTTTATTGCCACTTTATCATTCACAGTTTTGATCTTCTTCTTTTTCTTAAATAAGTCTCTTCAACATTTCATATAATAATGGCTCGGTGATGATGAACTCCTCTAGCTTTTTCTTGCCTAGGAAGCTCTTTATCTGCCCTTCGATTCTAAATGATATCTTTGCTGTGTAGATCAGTCTTGGCTGTAGGTCCCTGCTTTTCATGACTTTGAATAATTCTTGCCAGTCCCTTCTAGCTTGCAAAGTTTCTTTTGAGAAATCAGCTGACAGTCTTATGCAAACTTCCCTGTAGGTAACTAACTGGTTTTCTCTTGCTGCTTTTAAAATTCTCTCTTTATCTTTAACCTTTGGCATTTTATTATAATATGTCTTTGAGTGGGCCTCTTTGCATCCATCTTGCTTGGGACTCTCTGTACTTCCTGGACTTGCATGTCTATTTCCTTTGCCAAATTACGGAAGTTTCCTTTCATTATTTTTTCAAATAGATTTCCAATTTCTTTGATTATTCATAATAATTTATAAAATTCACTCACATTCAGGACTTTGTATCTTTTTATTCTAAGCCTCAGAGTTCCCAGAAAACCAAACATTAGACACCAGACCTTCCTTTTGGTTGCGAAGAAGTTAGAAGGTTATGTTCTGTGGCTTCCTATTTGAGGAGCATTTCACTTTGCCTGGTATCTGTCACCCAGTCCAGCTCAGAGTGCCACACTGCTCCTGCTGTCACCAAGGTGCACTAACTGTCATCCAGATGACAAGGAAATCCCTAAGGTTTCAAACAACGCCCTCTCCTGTGTGCCTCAGGGTCCCCCAGCTGTCATGGAGCATGTAGCAGTGGCTTATGAGACCAGGTCCTTGCCCTACTGCTGCTCCCTCGGACTGATCCTTGGCCTCCAGAGGAAGATGATGTACCCATCATTTAAGCTACTGTGATTTGAATTTTTAAAAAAATATCTGTTTTCACCAACTCTGCTGCTGCTGAAACTCAGGAAGTCCCTCAGTGGACCTGACACTTTACTGTCCTTTCTAAATGAAGTGGTTTTCAGGATCTCAGCCTGGCTGGGCTTTGTGACCTGCTAAGCAGTCCAGTCCTCGAGTTTCGAGAGTGGAACCATGGTCTGCTGCCTTCACATAGGAATGACTCCTGATGGTGAACGTGCATTCTCCACAGCTCCCCTCCCCCACAGCCATAGCTGTGCTGTGACTCTTGACCTTGCTGTGAAGATTTCTGCAAGCATACCTGCCTATGTCTCTTGGTGATGTCCCTTGTCCATTTTCTCTGTGACCTTGGTGCCAAGGTTCCAACTGAAGAACACCCATGGTAGGTGAACATCGTAAGTATGCGCTTCCAAGCTGCCCTACCGACATGGGCAGGATCAGATGTGATGACGTGCCACTGTTCCTCCCTGCAGCCTGTGGCCCCGCCCAGTGCCCCAGCACACACCTTCTCGAGATGAAGATCAAGCTCCAAGGACAAAGCTCACTGGCAGCAGCTCACTGAAAAGAAAGTTCAACTCTCTCTATATATGAAGACTCAATTAAATCATACAAAAAGCTAACAGAATACTGAAAACAATATAGGGTATGGGAGTGAATTTAGGGAAAAGTTTACAAATTGCTTCCCAGGGAAGTCAGTGTGGGTTGGCTATAATGTCATAGCAAATGAAATATTTAAAAGAAATATTAGAATTAACAATGTCCCTGAAAGTAAAAAAATATGTGATGACTATCTTTCCTGGCTTTTAAAAATGAGATTTGAAACTGAGTGGACTCAAACTGTTTAAAAGCATGCAGTGCTTAAAAACATGCACACATAGGCATATCTAATTATATTCAATAAGTATTTACCGTACACTTACGAGATGCTGATGCTGTGCCAGGTGTTGGTGGTTTAAAGATGGAAAGACTTGGCCATTGATTTCAGCAAGCCCACAGTCCATCCAAGGGACACAGACACACAGAGGGATAAGAGCAATGCTTTGTAAAAAGTAGGGCTAGGGCCAGAGAAGCTAATGAAGCACTTGCCTCGGGCATAAAATTAATGCGATAGTCTTAAAAAGCAAAATAGATGCAAAAATTCCATGATGAAGAAAATATCCACATTTTAAATAAAGCAAGATCGCTATGACTCATTCTTGCTTTTGCCTCAAGCTGCAACATAGCTCAGCATGATAATGATGAAAAGTACAAGCCTGGGACAGGCACGGAGCCGACGGGGTTCTAAAGAAGGAATATCGAAAACTGTTCATAGCAAGAGCAAGGTATGATCCATGAAAGTGTCCCTAGGGAAGTAGGAGTGCCATATGGATGATGAGCCTGAGTTAGCTTGATAAAGATGGGAAGTGGACAGGCATTATAAAATAGAGCAGCATTCCATACAGATGTCTGGGAAAACACAGTGATTTTTGTTTTTAATGTCGGGAACTTCTACCTTTGCAATTCAAGCTCACATTGATTGCAAGAGTAAAAACAGGACTCCTTGTTATTTCTTTACAGTGGAATAAGCAGATGGCCTCAGCAACATGTAGATCTGTGAATACATTAATGAATCTTATTTTCTGTGAGTTGCTGCCATACATGTTTTCCCTTTTTTAATTTGAGTAATTGTCTTTTCCTTCATCTGTAACCTTTTGCTCCAACAGACCCAGAGTTTCTGATTTCTCTGTTTCTGTGAGTGTATGCACACACGTGGATTGAGTTTAACTGAGTCTGGGGTTAAACGCCTAGGCAATTTGGGGGCTTGTAAATGTAGAATTAATTGTCTTCAGACTGATGTAAACTGATGGTCATTGACTAGGATGTTGGAAAAGTGCAAGAAAGATTTAGCAGGACATATAGATTTTGCCATTTCCTGAGGACATAAAATGGTGTCATTTATAGCACATTCGTCTGAATTGCTCT
Organism: Micronycteris hirsuta; assembly: GCA_004026765.1. NCBI lineage: Eukaryota > Metazoa > Chordata > Mammalia > Chiroptera > Phyllostomidae > Micronycteris > Micronycteris hirsuta. Next base: position 19,772 of record PVJI01013499.1, read on the forward strand.
GGTATGTAATTATTATTAATCGAGCTTTGAAAATACTTTTATCATTTGTCAATAAAATAATTTTATAATTTCAGGCCCTAAGAATCTTGACAAACTGTTGAATACATTCATAGCGAAAGGACATTTTCCACTTTTGACTTCTTTTCTTTTAAGATTTTATTTATGTATTTTTAGAGAGAGGGAAGGGAGGGAGAAAGAGAGGGAGAGAAACACCAGTGTGTGATTGCCTCACGCACGCCCCTGACTGGGGACCTGGCCTGCAACCCAGGAATATGCCCTGACTGGGAATCAAACCAGCAACACTGTGGTTCACAGGCCAGCACTCAATCCACTGAGCTACACCAGCCAGGCTCTACTCCTGACTTCTTAGTCTCCAATTAACAACCAAAACAATATGTCATTATGGGGTTTTGTTTCACCTTCGTATGATTTCTGTTTGGAAGGCGGGGCACAGAAGATCTTGTTGAGTGACAATAAAAGAACAATTAGTTGCTTAAAGAATGTAAAAAACAGTTCATTTCATTCAATGAGTAAGATCACAACTGGAAGGCTTAGGAAGAAACAGTCTATCAATGAGTGGACTTAAGGGAGGACGCACAACTCTAAGGAACGGCAAAAGTAGCCATCGGTGTGCAGGAAGAACATGGGGCATTTCTGTTTCATCCGTACATTCTGACACAGACAGTTGGGTTTGGCTAATATTTACTATACAGATTGATTTTCCAACACTCCAACATCAACTGGAGAATCTGTGGTATATTCGAGGAAGATTGCCACTTCCATAATTCGGAAATACATGCAACAATGCCCTCATCTGTAGTCCATATTTGTCAAAACATTTAAAATGTATTTGTTGCCAGTTAAGTGGATTTGTGGATTACATTATCTAGTTTTAACTAAAACTAATCCCCAGAAAATAAAGAAGTGGCTTAAATAAATTCTTGAAAAGAAAACAAGAGTGTAAATGATACTGATAATGTGACTTCTTGAAGGTGACATTTTTACTACTAGTATAAACTCTTCCTTGGCCACTTTACTTGGAAATGATGATGGTGGACTAATCAGACTTGACAACATTAGCCAAAATTCAAGATATTAGAAACATTATTGCCCATATAAATTTATAACCACTATAGATAACGGTAAACTTGTTCCAAGAATATATTTTCTGTTTTATAAATTGTGCCATGTGAGTATGTCTTTTTCAGTGATAGTCATTATGAATCATATATCAAAAACTGAACTTCAAACTAGATTTTTTAATTGCTGTATCTCAAAGTATTTAAATAAGATTTTCCAAAGGGGAATATTGAATCACATTGTTTTTACTAAAGTCGGATGAATAGCCTTTTCTGGTGAGATCAAAAACTTTGCTACTATAAAAATTAAAATATATCTTATAATGTACTATATTCATTCTAGCCCTTACTAATATCTGTTTCTGTATGCTTTTTTATATGTACATTATATTATTAATACAATAATGGTATATAATTTATAAATAACTATATACTGGAGTAAATAAAAAGCTCTTAAAAATTTATATTGGTTCATGATTGATCATGTACCTGGCCAAGAAGTTCAGTTGTTTAGAGCATTGTCCCAATATGCCAAGGTTGTGGGTTTGATCCCCAGTCAGGGCACATACAAGAAGCGACAAATGTATGCATAAATAAGTGGAATGACAAATCAATGTTTCTCTCTCTCTCCCATTCCCTTCCTCTCTCTTTCAAATCAATCAATCAATACAATAAGTAAAGTGAGACCAAAAAAAAAGTCTGGAAAAAAATTGCTCCTATGCATTTATTTATTTGAAGTGACTTAGAAGCGTGGTTCGAAGATAGAACAGAACAAACCTCTTTTAATTGCAACATCTGAATGGCTTCTTGACAAGTCTATTGCCCAGCTGGTTCTAGGACAAAATAGAAGCCAGACTAATTGGGAGATCTGACCACACCGAAGGGCAGCATGCTGGGAGGAGAGCTAGGCCAACAAAATCGCAACAACACAAGCCGTAGGCGCCAGTGCTGAGAAGTTCCAGGAACCTTTACTGGTATACTTTTTTGTTATCGATTTACCTTTTATTTCATTTTTTTTTTTTTACTGTGGTTTTCAATGGGGACTTTTTAAACAAGATAATAGAGGTAATTCTAAGAAGACAAATTTCCTTCGGACTGGATTGCTGAGACATTCATCTTCACCACGGCTGTTAAAGACAAACAGCATGGGGAAAACGCATTGAATGGCTAACCCTTGGGCTCCAGCATTCAATACCTGAACCACAGGGAAAGGTTAATTATCTCCCCAGTAGGCTTTGAAGCCATAGACACTATCTGATTTGTTTGTTTGTTTAAGGTGAAATCAATACTGTGATGAAGGAAGCTGGTTTGTTTTGATTTTTTTTTTTTAATTTTAACATTACATTAAAGCAATAGTTCTCAACCCTGAGCAATAGGACTTCCCCTCTAGCTCCATCTGCAGGAACACTTGGCAACCTCTGAAGCTATTTAGTAATCACAGCTCAGGGGATGCTCCCAGCATGTAATGAGCAGAGCCAAGGATACTGCTGAACATTTACAATGCACAGGACAGTCCCCCACAACAAAGAATTAACTGACCCAAAATATCGACCGTGCTGTGCTGAGAAACCATGTCTTAAAGGAGTCCAACTGCTTCCTGAGTTCAGGGAAAATATGTCGGATGTAATTACTTAATTGGAAAAAAATTTTCCCATTGCTTTTAGAGAGAGAAGAAGGGAGAGCGAGAAACACCAATTCGAGAGAGAAGCGTGGATTTGGTGGCCTCCCGTGCCTGCCCCAACTGGAGGCTGCTTGGTCCCTGACTGGCCACTGAACCTGCAACCTTTCAGCCATGAGATGACCCTCCAAATGACTGAGGCATGCTGGCCAGGGCTGGGGAGTGTGTTTAACAGCATTTTCCAATTACATTTTAGATTACCTTTGCATTTTATCTCTCTTTTCTCTCTCTGTTCATATGAAAGCACTGTGTACAAAAGCACTTTTAATCCTTATTGTGTGACCATTTTATTGTTATTCTATAAGGTCCAGCACAAATATTGCCCCCTTTTTATTACAAAATCTTTTATTGCAAAATCATAAGCATGTCATTCTGTAACATAACAATATCATACTCAAGCACATCATGTGACATTGTGAAATGTCCAAGTTCAAATGTTCAAATGTTCAAATTAAAACTATAAACTATCACACCCATATTATTACCCTACCAACCACACTCAAGCAGGGGTTACTTATACCAGACCCAGTATTTGTTCTAGTTAAATAATTTCTTCTCTTTATCTACTATAACTATGGCCGCTGAACCATTGCTCTACTTTTCTTTTCCACCTACTTTGCTAATTAATATGAGCAAATATTAAATACTGTCGGGACCCATTAAGGAGGAAGTGCTTTGTGATACACATTCTCACTTAAGAACTACCATTCTCCACCTGAATAAATACATTTCCAAACAAGTGACAGAGCTATTTAGTCTTCTTCACTGCATTTTTCTCGTACAATTTCTTTCTCTGCTATCAAGTGGCGATGCTCTATCGTATTTGATTAGTTTTCCATCTTTTCCTCCCAGCATTAAATCGCATCCACATGCCTTTGTCAGGCTCGAGCTGCTTCCGCACCCCCCGCCTTTCTCCACTGCTCCTCATAGTTCGCTTTGCTCACAGAAATCCATTTCTGACTCATATGAGCAACGTGGCAAAAAGTTGGGTAACTGAGGAAAAAAAAAAAAGAGTTATGTGCATTGTTCAAAAATCCATCTGCAATGTAAAATTCTGACTTGAGAAGAAAGCATATTGACAATGGCTACCTTAGATGCAGGAAAAAAATCAATTTACCAGGATAATAAGGTGACACTGAGAGAAGACATTTTTTTAATAGAAATAACACAAAAACTGGATTTGGAGCAGATAAAATTTCTCAACTTACAAAAAAGTAGAATTAATGTTCTGTAACTTTGATGAGAGTATAAAACTGTATTTTCAAAATAAAGAACTTGTAGTTAAATAAGTAAACACCAGATTTTAAATTAAAAAAAACTCTAAAATTTGAAGATTACTTGGAACACAAGTATGGATGAGATATATGAAGCAGTTATAGAAAAACAAAATCAAAAGAACTGCATGAATGATTTAGGGCAGTAAAATGAGGTAAGACTGAGAAAGCATTTTTGAACAATAGTACCCTCCATACATATGCACAAACATGAGAAGCTTAGTTTGTAAGAAAATAAAGCAGGAGAGTAACAATAGAGGTACAAAAGACACTGATTTTTTAAATGAAATGATAAACTATATAAACAAAAATGAAAGATTCTCAGAAGAATTTCACATTTTTAATAGAAGGTATTTCTTTGTGACCATCACAAAATCCAAACAATCAAAATCTCCACATGTGAAAATAGCAAAGGAAATTCACAGGTATTTGTTGCTAGTGTACTTTAAGCGACTAATGATACAATAACTGGTTTAGCATTTGTTTTATGACACGCTCTATGGAAGACGGGGAGCCTGCCCTTGTTGCGGGATTCAGCCCCGTGTCCAGCTCTGGGCTACATCTGTGGACTATGAATGATTATGGATGTCCAAAGGCACAAAACTCCAAGCAGAGAAGGCTGCCAGGGAGACGTAGACCTTAACTAACCGACGAAGTAAAGCCATGTATGAAGAGAGTGGACACTTCAGAGTGGAGGAACAGCACTGACAGAAGAGATATCACAGCAAGAGTGTCGTAACAGTAAACAGTTCAGTCTGGTTTAAGGCATGCGGACAGGAGTAGCAGGATGGGATCTAGGTGGTTTAGTAGCTCATAGTTTCTTAAACACTGCTGAGAGAAGGAAAGTCAACCGAACTCGATGTACTGGTTCATGTTATGAAGTTTGTTATGACTTTTGTTTCACATGATGAAACTTTCAGAAATGATTTGTCTTCTCCCTGGAAACAGTCGATACAAAGACCTGGAGTCTTAAGGGCACACACCAGAGCAAAACAGTTTGATTCTACAAAAGAGCATGAGAAAAAAACGCAAAAACTCTATAAGGATCCCCAAACAATAATAGACCTTTTGGCTTCCTGGGCAAATTATTAACAATGGAAGGAAAGTCAAATAATTTTCACCACTATTTAACAGTCACTTTTTCTGTAAAACAAGTGTGCATACTTGCGAAGATCCGCTTGGGAGCAATTTTGCCAATATCACGCTGTGTTAATACCCATAACTTTACAATGTCTATATTATACACAGTACATTAAGTCATGCCATCTTGTCCCTCGTCTTAAAGATTGTTAAGATATTCTTGGTCCATGATCTTGAATTTTTATACACATTTTTTATTCAAATTGTCGTTTTCAATAAAAAGCTGTTGGGAGTGTAATTGAGATGGCAATGGTTCTATAGTTTAATCTGATAAGAATAGGCGACTTTATAATACCGATTCTTCCAAGCAATGAAAATGGCACCTAGCTATTCCTTCATTGTAGCAAGATGTTATTTACAGCACTTTTGCACTACTCAGCTGAAGACTTTCTATAAAGCCGTAGTAGCCAAGGTAGGATGGTGTTGGCAGAAAAGTATACGTGATGACCAATGGAACAAGTAGAGAGCCCAAAACTAGACCCACTTAAATACAGTCAACTGACCTTTAACAATGGTACAAAGACAACACAATGGAGCAAATAGTCTCTTCAACAAATGGCACTAGAACAACTGAAAAATCACATGCAAAAAGTCAATGTAGACACAGACCTTACATCCCTCACAAAAATTAACTCAAAATGGATCACAGACCTAAATGTAAAATGCAAAACTGTGTCAGATATGTAAAAATATGAATAGCTAATATTTATATTGCACCCTACAAAATGTCATCCTGGTGTTACTGGACGGGCATCGTCCCGGAGCGGGTCTGCCTCAGGCCGGCCCGTAGTGTGTAGGTTCTTCACTTTGTGTAGGAAAGATCTCACAACACGAGTGCAGGTGATTTTGAGAGGACATTCACTAAAGCTGGGGACAGTGAGAGAAGGAAGGGATTAGGGTAGCAGGAGCAATAGGAGACAGCTTAGGCGGTGCTCTGCTTTGGTGCTCTGGAAATGCTGTAGGAAAGAAATGGGCCACAGTGGGGCTGCTGGTAGCTCACTGGGAAAGTCAGAGAAAAAGGGGGCCATGGAGCTATGTTCAGGGGTAAGCTGGGGATGAGCTGCCACTGTCCACGGCTCCCCTGGTTGCAAGTCTTGTGGGGGCCCTTAGAGTCTAGGAGGAAATATGAAGTTCATGCCTGGAAAGGGGCATGGCATGCTCTAGACTCACTCGCAGGGGTGTCCAACCTTTTGGCGCCTCTGGGCCACACTAGACAAAGCAGAGCTCTCTTCAGCCACACATTAAATACATTGAGACATGTGATCACAAACAAATCTCATAATGTTTTAAGTAAATTTACAGTTTTGTGTCGGGCTGCATTCACAGCCATCCTGGGCTGCATACAGCCCGCAGACTGCAGGTTGGAAGCACCTGCATCTCGAGCGAGCCCACACCTGGGCTTTGTCTTGAGGGCTTTTATCTCTCTTCTATGAGTGAGAATCTCAGGAGAGGGTTTCAACAGAATATTCATTAGGTTTTCAGGTACGTTTTTAATATGCTAATGCATCAAAATGTGTATATAAGGGGTGTTGAAATTATTCTTTGGTCTGCTATCTTGGGTCTGTCTGGCTGTAATGGGGCTGTTGTTATTTGTTCCCCTGACTTCATCCGTCCTTGGGTTTAGCTGGCACAAATGGCATTAATTGGGTCCCTGTCCTCTAGCTCTCCAACCAGAGTGATTTAAGATATGTATTCTCTGGTTAGGGAGGAGGGGTATAAACCATTTGCTCTCAAGTGTCCTTGGTTGGAGAAGATAAGGTCTAGCAATTCACTAGCTGGCTGTAAGTTGTTGAAATTGTTTGTCCTTGTTCAATTTTCTTGTCTTTGTTTCCCTATTCCACTTGTCCAGGAATTTCCTAGCTTCTTACTATCCTGTCACGCTGGTATTGAAACTGATGTGAGACAGTGAGTCTTACATTAAACTGTTAAGTATGTTTCAGCTGTAAAGAAACTATAGGATTTGAAGAAGGTAGGTAAACTCTTGGTCAATTCAGTAAATATGTAAGGAACCTAATAAAGAAATCATTTTCAACTCCAAATTTTGGAGTCTGCAGCCTGCTACCTCCGATTATACTGTTGGAGACCTTCCTGTACCTTAGATGTTTAGCTGAGAAAGAAGATTTCGATAATTTCTGATTCTACTCAGAAAGTGAAATTAAATAAGTAAACAAATGAATGAATGAGTGAACAAACAAATGAATGAACAAATGAATTGGCTAAAATACATGCTGGCTGAAGCTGCCGGTACATCAGTAATAAAGTGAAGCACCAGCCTAGTGGTTCTTCAACTCACGGCTTCCGTTAGTGCAATGCTCTGTGGAATCAGTCTAACATGACAGAAGGAAGTGTATTTTCAGGCACACCATCACGTTTTTAGGTCTTTGCCTGCCCCTGTGTTTGTGAAGAGCTAACAGCAGACAAGGGGACTGGCCACGATCAAAGCGAGCTGCAGCATCAATGGGATACACCAGGTTAAGTTTATTTTGAATCTAACATTTTCCAGAAGAGTTACTAGTTCACACTGACACAAAATAAAAACAGGTTACAAAATATATTCTGGGATCTGCACATGAAAGATTGAAAAAAGCAAATACAGTCGTAGGATGGGCCTTTAAGAATCTCATTTCTATGCCAGACAGAGGTTCGGTATATTTTAAGACAAGTCTCTTGACGCTTTCATGATAGCAGAAGATAAAAGGTTGCTTTCCAAAAGCACGCACACACGTCTTGCCAGAAGACAATGTGACTGTGACCTGTGTTATCTTCCGTGCTTTAAAAACCTTTCTTGGCTTCTATCTGTGAAGATTTTCAAGCTGGCAAAGGATTTGGACCTATGTAGCTCTATTCTGTTGTAAAGAATATCAAGTCTCATTAGGTTATTCTTTCCACATTAAAAAAAAAAAAACACTTGGATATCATCAGTAAAACTGTGTCAGTCAGTGTATCTTCAATCTTCAGGTCCTTGCTAGCAAGGTATCCCCTGTCCAGTAGTTCCCCTACAAAGTTTTATTTATTTTTTTACTATAGGTTATTCTCCTGTTTTGGCTGTTTGCCTGCTTTTCCTGGATACTTTATATTTTTCTATTCTTTTCATTTGTTCATACTTGTTTTTGTGTTTTGTGAAAGCATATTTCAAACCTATAAAGACTGTAAAAACTATGTACAATAGGAAAAGGACTTTGAAATATTTTCTAATAGTAAATACTGTTGTTCCAGAGACTCCTTTGTCCCCACCCCCCATCCCCTTTGCAGAAATGCCTTTCCGGTTTTCAGTGAACACTCTCTAAGACCAGGGCATCATTTTTCAGCTTTGACTTTCAAATGGAGATTTTTGTTTACTTGTTTGCTTGTTTGTTGAAATTGGCAGCAGGGCAACCTTGAAATCTGGCTTTGTCAAGAGAGTGAGGATTTCTTCAGCATTTCAGAACTCCTGCTAGGCCACCAGACTCCTTATTTTCCATGACGGCTGCTTGAGGCTTGCCGCATAGAGTTGGGGGACCAAAGTCAGCATAGTCCAAATGTTCTTTATCTTAGTGGGAGCAGAGAAAGAAGAAAGTGTGTGGTGGGGGGGGCACTAGGTAAAGAGACAAGTGGCCTGAGGGTTTAGGTCTTTTGTAACCGAACTGGTTCAGAATGGAGGTAGGAGGGAGACCACCTGCATGCTGAAACGTAGGAGACAGCTTAAGTGAGTTCGGGTGCTTCCAAGTGTAATACTATGTACTCGTAATGAATGATGGCAGCCGTGGTATTTCGTTACTGGGAAAAATAAGCTGATTAAAAATGATGTTTAGTATAAAGATGTCAGGGAATCTTTGGAATTCAATTGGGAATGCAACATTAGGCCTGGGAAATTGGGTTGATGCCAGGTGCTCACCATCTCTCTCTCTCTCTCTCTCCCTCTATCTATCTCTGTCTCTCTCGCATTAATTGTCTCTTTGATTTTCATTGTGTATCTGCTTCATTATTCACTCTCTCTCCCTCTCACCAGTTTTTCAGGTCACTTATCAGCTTACATGTTGTCCTTCCACACTGGCCTCAACCCCCAAGTTTTTCCACCTGTTTTTCATGTAAGTACCTGTGTCCGAATCCTCATTTTTGAACAGTGTCTGTTTTGCCCATCAAGCTTCAGAAGTTCATGGCTGAACCAATAAACAATAGCTATGGGGCACAGAGGTCAACGAGGGCATACATTTGCCTGTTTCAGGGTCATGGTTAGGACAAGATTTTTATGATGGGAATGTAAGAAAGGAAATTATATTTCTTGAATAAGCTGATATGCAAAAAAATGTATCTGTTCCATAAGGTTGGGAAAGCCTGAGTTTGCCAAGATTAATCAGGTTTCCTTAGTACAGGACTACTTAGAAACTTTGATATGTAAATGAGCATTGCAATATTCAGACTGGTGATGTAATATCCCAAATTAAATTGTCTAAAGAACTATTTTTTGGAGTTTCTTAAAGAGTAATTTATTGTATAGTTTTTTAAACATATTGTAAAATTTATAGATCCGTTTTGGAAAGGAATGATGTTTAAAGGAGTATCTTTCTATTTTTATGAAATGCATATATTTAAATGTGAATATGCTATTCATTTGTTCATTCACTCAAAATCTATTCAAGGTCTACCATGTGGCAAATATCATGCTGATGCACAGAAGAAAAATTCTGAAGTTTAAACAGCAAAAGTGCAATATTAATAGCTATTACTTCTGGGACATCTAACCATGCTTAACTTTTTTTTTACTTAACTTTTTGCTTCGCAACATTTTCTTCTTCAGTGAACTATACTGTTTATTTGAGAAAAGAATGAAATAACTTTCTGGACTAAGCCATTCAAGAAAAAAGGAAGCTCCAGAAGGAAATCTATTTGCATCATTAGTTACAATGTTGACACATCAGACACCACCAGCCAAGTCCGGGAGCAGCCAAGGTTGGATGTACAAAAACGTCACCCGCTGAGACGTTTACAAGCATTATGGACATTTCTGTGGTGTCGATATACTCCTATATTTACAGATCTTTTCACGTTCAGAGACAAACTGTCTCTTTAAACCACTCAAATCTACTTTACTGGAAATCCCTTCATGCGCGTGGGGTTTAAGAACACCAAGAATTAAAGAAAGAGCATTTGTATTTTTGCCATTGAAGTGATGGAAGGGGGGTCAGACCTTTTCACTTATTAAGTGATTAAAGGATTTAAGCAACAAAGACATTACATTATTTTGTTCAGTAGCTGAATTAATCAACCTCTTCCACGTGCACGGAAAGACTGTACTTCCTGCACGTTGAAATTAGGTGACTCTGTGGCATGCTTTGGCCAACGACTACAGGAGCAGACGTGGTGGATGTGACTCCGCAGTGGAGGCCTGGAGAGTCAAGGGCAGCTGCCTTGCTTTCCCTTTCCCTTGGCCATCAGAGGTGGCTGCGTCACCAGCTGGTTTCAGGAGGAAGGATGCGGAGCAGAGTTCTCTAACAATGGGCATCGTTTACTATGCCTGAGCAAAGACTAGTCCTTTGTTATGTTTAACTCTTGAGATTTGCGAAGATGTGCATCCCTGTGGCCATTTTTCCCCTCCTGGCTGACACACAGTTAATTTTATGTCAGGCTGTATCAAGAGTATGGGCTCTAGAATCCTACTTCACAGGTTCCAACAAAGCTCTGCAATTCATTTTTTGTGGGCTACCTTTGGCAAGTTACGTGCACTTTTCTTCACCTCGTTTTCCTTAAAGGGAATAATAACGCCTTCCTTTATAAGGGTCTCGGGAAAAGCACAATTGGTAATACATATGTGAAACTAAAAAATATTGTGCCTTAGGTTTATATTTTCTGGAAGCATTACCTAAACGGAAACTTTGTGACATTTCAGTAATTTAAAAATATGGTTAGGCGAGAACCTGTCATTGTTATCATTAAGAATTTTAGAAGCCAGCTTGGACCAGGTAGCCCCGTTGGTTAGAGTGTCATTCCCGACACACCAAGGTTGCACGTTGGATCCCTAGTCAGGGCTCATACAAATCAATCTATCAACGCGTAAGTAAGTGGAACAACAATTTGATGTTTCTCTCTCTCTCCCTCCATCTCTTTTCCTTCCTCTCTCTCTCTAAAATCAATAATTTAAAAAAAAAGTTTTAGAAGTCAGTTTCCATAAGGATACTGATTTCACAAAACTCACATGAAAACATGAGCAGCTCTAGTTGGCATGAGTTACTTTAACTGGTTTTTCTTTTTTTCGTCTAAATTAGGATGCAGATTACTATTACCACCCCTACTAATCTAATGAAGGTTATTTGATATTAGGAAGAGAAAAACAGGCAGGACAGCAATGTCACAAGAAAGAGAGGGCCGAGATTGCCAAGGTTCCTTTTTGACTAAGGAAAGGCAGGAACCGACTGGAAATGTTGCCTGTGCTCATTCTCTCTCATACTCACAGTGATGAAACTACTATACTGCTCTTAAAACATCAAGGGCTGACGATTTATCTCAGGTGTTTAGACCGAGTAGTGGTCTTGGATTGATTGTGAGAAGAGGAAGCTGGAACTGATTTTAGGACTTAGAAAGAAGTCAGCTTTAACTCCCACATGGTTAGGAACAGCACAACTACCCCCATGGAGAGAAGGAAAGCAGGAGGGCCTCCTGCAGCCTGTTCGTGTTTGCGTGCTCATGACTTTTGCTGCATGTTCAAGAAGAAGCCACCAGAGAAATTTTTAAGGGTGGGGGAGGTGATAACTTCTTGATAATGTAGGGAATACTACATACATACTTTGAATTTTAGAGCTGAAAAATGATCGATTGAGTCACGGTGTTTGGGGATATGAAAACTCAACGTTGCCTGGTGATGCGCACAACTTGGAGGCACAGCTATTTTAAGAGACACAAATATCTTGTCCTTGGGGAAGCAGGGAGGTCAGAAGAAATGACTCCATATTGTTTTCTTCTGGGCCTCCGGTGTCAAGGCTGCGAGGTGTGTGAATAGCTCTAGGCCAGGAAAGCGTTTCTTTGAATCTGAAGGATACGGCTTGGGGTGCTGAGTGATTAGTTGCAGGTGAATGTGATTTGCCACGTTCTTTTGGAGTTGTGAAATCTGTGCCTCCCATTTTAGTAAGAGTTTATGGAACATTGAATTATTTTTATTTCTGAAGGAAAGGTAAGAAAAAGGAAAGGTTTAATTTTTCATCCAAGAGAAATCTCAAGAGAGCTGTTTATCCAAATTGATGGGGCAATTTATAATTTATTATTGGTTCCTACTACATGTGGTCAATTCATCTTGGTTATTTGTACTCTTAGAAACAATGTTACTCCAAATACTGTGAGTCAAGATACTCTGGTTTCTCTTCAGATTGTATAAATCTTTCGCCTTTTACCAAATACTCTGAGGCAAGTAACAAAGAATCTGGTTCCTGAGATGCGAAGTAAAACCAAAGGTCATGTCATGAAAAACGATGTTCATTCGCTCTGCTGTGCTAGCACTAGTCCTGCACGTAAAAAATGGTCATACTTAATTTATCAATTAGTGATAAATTGGTGGCTACACAAAATATAATCCCTGGACTTGAGAATGATTTGCTAATTATAGAGTTCTAAAAAAGCCAAAAATAAACCTCATTTCTACCACTTTTATTAGCCAGTTTTAACTTTCTAATGGATGCCAGATCAGAGAGTGAAAGCAGCCAGCTAAATAGAGTATTTACATTTTACTGTTAGTGCTAGCACAGATTTTTAAATGACTCAAACATCTCTCCATGACGCTAAGGGAATATGTCTATGTTGCTGAGCGACTAGAGGTTGGCGTGAAAATCCCATTGGCTCAAAAGAACGGAGCTTTAGAAGCTCAGGGAGTTCTGCAGAGAAACAAACAGACAAAAACCCAACTGGCCTGGGAGCGAAGTGCAGTGTTCTGGTGCACATTCTGCTGGTAACGGACCATGTCAGGTTGGGCTTCTCGTTTCCTATTTAAAAAACAGTAACTAGACCATTTGTAAGTCCACTTTCAGCTTGTCTTACACTTTTGTGTTTCTGCAAACTCAGGTGTTTGCTGCCAGAATGGTGCGGACTAATACGGCGGCCTCTCCTGACGGGATGGCTCTCCAGCAGTTGGAGGTTTGGCCCCTTGCTGCTAGACCCCATGGGGAAGCTGTCCTTTAAAGACTATCAGTGATGGCCACCAAGTACAATAAATCGACGCCAGTAGATAGTTAATAATAGACATATACAAATAAAGGCAGTGTGGGGCAAAAGTAGGTTTGTATGGAAAATGATACAAGAATTCATACATAATCATACGAGAATAAACTGTTTCTTGTACTCACAACAGTAAATATAATTTTGCCCCACCCTGTACAAGCGATCCTCACTTATTTGTAGAGTCTATATTTGCAAATGCGCCTACTCACTAAAGTTTATGTTTAACCCCGGCATCAATGGTCATGGTGCTTCGTGGTCCTCCGCGGGTCTGCGCACAGCGGCAAAGGGCTCGAGCCTCCTGGCCCGTGTGCTCCCTGCTGCGTCAAACAAGGCGACTCGGTCTTCTCATTTCGGCTCTAACTCTATAAAAAAAAGTGTGCTTTCCCTCATCTAGCAGGTGCTATGTTTTTCTCATTGTTTTGCTTTTTGTTTGCATTTTCGCTATTTAAAATGACCCTTAAGCGTAGTAGTGCTGGTTTGCTACCTGGCGTTGCTGAGCTCATGAAGGCTGTGATATGCTCGCCTGACGGGAAAAAATACATGTGTTAGATCGTTTGCTTCGGGCCTGCGTTATTATGCCGTTGGCCGTGAGTTTAATGTTAATGAATCAACAATGCATATGAAACAAGGTGTCATTAGACAGAAACCCACATTAGACAAGCATATGTATTGTGGGGTGGAGGCAGGTGTTGGGAACAGAAGCTCACAGATATTGTCCTGAGGAGCAGAATTTGCTAATCCAGTTTTCACAGTGACTTTATAGAACATAACGACCGTGAATAATGACAATCAGTTACACACAGGGAGGAAGCACTTCTGTGTGTGTGTCTTTTGTAGGTGCGTGTGTGTACGTGCTTCCATGAAGGCTGCCCCTGCATTACTGAGCCCTTTCCTCCAGGCTTTCGGGCCAGTATGACTGTATATAAAAAAGTCATCAGGGAATTTCACGTACAGGATCTATGTTGTGACATCCAAATATGACTTGATATCTATCCCCAGGGGAAGGGAGGGAGAAGGAGGAGGAATGAAACATCAATGTGTGGTTGCCGCTAGTAAACCCCCAACTAGGGACCTGGCCTGCAACCCAGGCATGTGCCCTGACTGGGAATCAAACCGGCTATGCGTTGGTTCGCAGGCCTGTGCTCAGTCCACTGAGCTACACCAGCCATATTTTTAATCTCAACACAGGGGCTATATAACATAAGCAGCTTTACATGGCACGATGTGCCATCACAGGTCATTTTCTACGTAAGGTATGATGAATGTAGGCTACGTAGCCTCAGAGAGCTGAACATGGAACACGTTAATGGATACTGAGTAATGTACGGCTGGTGGTCTGGGGACAGTTTTCTCGATTTTACAGTATGCGAAAAATGTTCCATGAGCGCTTCCGGGCCAGCACTGGACGTGTGCACACATCTGTTCACACCTTGGACGTATCTTTATATCAGTAAACTGGGATTAGATATGGGAGCTGATTACTTAATGAGTGTTTGTTAACATTCATAGAGTTTAGAAAGGTCTGTACGATCATCAAAGTTATTATTTGAGTCCTGAATATCACAGAGCTTTCCTAGCCACAGCAGAATTTGGGATTCATAATGTAAGCATCCTTCTGCACACCCCCTAAGTACAAATAGCAAGAGCTGTCTACCATAGTGCACAATTTGAGGAGAAAACCAGCCTAGAGAGTGTGGGAAGTAGGTACTGGGATACAAAGTGCTTTTCGTGTTATTGAATGGTTTGAGATTCTGCGAGTTTTTCATCACAGGTGGTCCTGTGACCACGAGTTTATGGGTAAGAGAGACTGTAAGGAGTAAGGAAGCTGGAGGGATATGGAACGTCCCAGGTCCAAGTGTTAGTATGCAATTCAGGATTTACCAAGTACAGTTAAGCAGCCCCCCACCACGGCTTTTTCAGGCAAAGCACAGTAGAAATAACCCCCCGGAAATGAATTTTGAGGGACCCCTTGAAAGTTCACATGCACAGTGCGGGAACTGAACAGTCTGCGTGCATGCAGAGGGCCATCTGGACCCGGCGCCTCCTCTGGTCAAACACAGCGGTACCATCCAACCCTCACGAGCAGAAAAACATTGTTTAATTATTATTTCCACCTCCACTTTTGTCTCATCCTTCTATCAAAATAAGGTAAATATTGTCTCATGTTCAAACTGACAAATTGAAATCTCACTTGTTACTAAACACCTTAAGAAACTAAACATTTAGTATTTTTATTTTGACTTATCATAGCAGAAATTTTCTTTAAAAAGAAGTCCACATTTCAATAGCAATGCTGACTTTTGGTACAAGGGAGACCCCCCTCTGGTGCAACATTTAAGGAGACACCAAAACAAACAAACAAACAAACAAACAAAAAACCCTCAGAAATCAAGATAAATAACATTTAATGTAGTATTTTTAAAAACAAAATTAATACAATATCATGAGCAAAATACTGAAAATAAAGACATAATAAATATTCACCCATTCATTTCAAAAATACTTATTGAATGCTCAAACTAGATGAGAGAAATATTTTACAAGCCGAGAATACCGTGGAGAGCAAATGGCAAGCTCCTGGCCACCAGATAATGTTATAGAACGAGGCGGTCTGGGGTCTCTTCTTCCCCTGTGAAAAGAGCGTATCAACTAAGTAAAAGCCAGTTTCTGCGCCAGTTCTTTTTGCAAGGTTTACAGCAAAAGCAAAAATCAGGAAAGAGGGAATAAGGCTATCATGCCTATTGTCTTTAACTAAAAGAGAAAGAAAAAATGGAGTCAGTTAGAGATCCCAGACGAGAGAAAACTACCTCAGACTGAAATGAGGAACTGTTATGGTGTTGGGAAAAAGCTTAAAAGTCAAAGAAAATAGACTATTTGTCCTCATTCCTTGTTTGCACAGCGACTTCCAAGCACCTCTCAGAGCCAAAAAAAAACTTTGATAGGCCTCAGGGACACAGTGAAGACAGGCAAAATTCTTGACAGAACGTACCTCTTAGTCATCATTAGGAAGAGGTTACCTCTTTCTCCTACTACTTTTCCCAAGATTGTGGCCGGAAGATCAGTTTTTCTGCAAGTGGAAAACTGAGTCGAATCTGTGATGGGTAAGAAATTAAGGCTTCCCTTTTTTTCTCCCCATTTCTACCTGACCCAGTGGTAGAGGTCCCAGCTGGGGACAGCGCCACTCTCAGACCACTAGCACCAGACATCACCACCTGCGAGTTTGTATCACGCAGAATCTCATATTCTGCCCTCACTTACTGAGTCAGAATTTGCATTTTAACAAGATCCCCAGGTGATCCATCTGCTCGTTAAAGTTTAGAAAGCAATGGTTTAAAAATAATAAATGAATTCTTAAGAAGAAAGATATTTCCTATGATTTTATCTCCTTAAATAAAGCAGAAGTTTATTTTTTCCACTTTATAAATTCCTGCCCTTATCCATCCATACTTTACATGTGGTCTTAGCCAGAGTTCATAAAATTTCATTTTCTTCAAAGTTATTATTTACTGATAATATTTCAACATCATTTTTAATTATTGCATTCGTTTATTCGACTCCACACTTTGGTTTTCTCTTCTGTTT
Source organism: Micronycteris hirsuta (assembly GCA_004026765.1). Classification (NCBI taxonomy): domain Eukaryota; kingdom Metazoa; phylum Chordata; class Mammalia; order Chiroptera; family Phyllostomidae; genus Micronycteris; species Micronycteris hirsuta. The sequence goes on from PVJI01013499.1 coordinate 36,706, forward strand.
AGAAAAAAAAAGAGATGATCGTGTTGCATTAGGGTATTATAATACCATGTAAATCATATAATAGCTGCTCAATATTAGTTCCTATTTACAGCCTGGAAGCCTCCAATCTCCACTTCTGACTTCCGGCATGTGCCATTAAGAAATATTTCAAGTAAGCCAGGATCCATTATTTTTATTCTCCATCGGTATACTAAGAATAATCTTCACTATTTTGCTTAAAGTGGAAGTTAAATATGATGACCAACCATATGCAACTGGCTGACCACAAAGAAAAGGCACCTAAGCATGAACTGGTCATGTGCAGAACTCACTATCTGGCTCCAAGAGTTTCCTCATGTCAGTGAAGACTGGTCAAAAGGAGATATTCCCACAGGCACGGCCATCAGTTTAAAGTTATGGCTACTGGTTTAGCAAGTTCCTTGTCAACCTATGCATTTGTTTCAAATATGACATAAAGACATTAAGTGAATACCCCAGAAGACATAACAAAATACTGTATACCTGATTTTTAAAAAGTAACTAAAAAGCTCTGGTCACTGTTAAGTTGGTTTTGTTTCTTTTATTATTGGCTGAATTATATGACATTTTAACAGCATATAATTACATCGTCAATCTTCCTAAAAAGCCAGATAAGTTTAAAAACACGGAAACCTTGCCATTTGGTGCCATGAAAAAAGCAATTACCAATTTCACATGAATACTCACCCATCTCTACTCTCCATCACAAATTTCTAGGTTCTGAGATTAAACTATAGGAAATCTCAGCATTTTCAGTGGATTATGGTTCACACTTCCATCTGCCATGTTTCTGCCTTTGCAACAGATTGGAATCAAGCAAACTGTTTGCATTCATAGATTGAAATCTTTGGCATTCTGATTGGAAAATAGTATGGCTTTTTTCTAAACAACTAGCGTAATGTAGATGTGTGGTAATTAATCCTACTGTGTAATATGGTTTATGTTTTAATGACTTGAAATACAATAGAATCTTGCAAAATGATAGCTACATCAATTTTAGCCATCTGGTATTCTTTAAATTATACTCTTTTTGTAAATGGAATAAGGAGATTCGCAAAACATTTGTAAAATCATTTCTGTGTCAACTTAAATTTAGAAAGCTATAATTTTCATACAATTTGTAGTCTGAGAGTAAATAAAATAAGCCGTGACATGATAAAAGCCAAAATATTTTAAGATGCCATGGGAGGTAATGTTTACGTGCACGAGGACTATTTAAATGAACGTGAATGATACTCTATTGTGATGTCCCGAAACCAAGGTACAAATAGATTGTTTGACTGCCTCACTATGTGGCACTTTAAAAAAACCCCAATGCTTAATTTGTTTGACTATCACAAAAATTGATAAAGATTCATTTTAGAGTACCAGGTGTACTCAACGAACTTAGGGAACTGAAAGGAAACATAATCCTAAGAAATTCAGTAACTGGATATTTTACAGTGCATGCCCTATTTTTATAAAATCCATTAAGTCACAGCTGAAGTTCTCAAAGACTAAGAGAGGGGAATCTTCAGTCCATGTGATGGTAGGTCTTGGACCTTCCATCGAGTTGGATGGCAGCGCTTTAAACTTAGTCGGGGTCTTTAGGTGAAAGCTGATGGAATTATCTCTATTAAAAACAGTGCAACTGAATCCACTATTAAACTTCTCATTTTAAAATTCCAGTCTCTTGATGTGCAGGTCAGGAGTAGAAAAGGTTAAACATTGGAGGAATAGTGGGCCAACACAATGACTGAAGGTATCAGGTTCACTGCTAAATACAGGGCCCAGCAGACTAAGGCCTGCTTGATTGTAGTTGGTAGGGTAATAATATGGGCGTAGTAATTGATAGTTGTAATTTGGACATTTCACCTGAAATGTCAGATGGTGCGCTTGAGTGTGATATTGTTAAGGGACAGAATTACATGCTTATGATTTTGTAATTAGAAGGGGGCGTTTTTTTTTGTGCCGGACCCTGTATATGTCCACTTAACTGAAACTTCATTTTTAAAAAATTTTATTCTGTATGCCAATTGGTAAACAGAATTTGGAGTTTCACCCCACATCTTAGAAATACACCAGTGCCTATCAAGATGCCTGATATTTGAGTCATTACTTCCCTTGAGACTGTTTGAGAACACCTCCTAAGAGTAGCAGGCACTGTGTTCGTTAAGGAACTCTGGAATATTAGTATTTGGTTCTGAGTTTTATTTGCAAAAAGCCTGTGAGGCAAAAACTGATAGAACTGAAAAGTGAAGTAGACTGATCCACAATAATAATTGAAAATTTCAATACTCATCTCTCAGAAATTGATGGAATAGCCACAAAATCAATAAGGATATAGAAAAGCTAAAAATACCATCAGTCAAAAATTCATGTGTTGAAGTTTTATCCTTCCCTCGTACCTCAGAACATGACCCTATTTGAAGACAGGGTCTCTTTAGCTCTGCATATAGGGTTTTTCTTATTTAATGACATTCAAATGACATCGTTAGGATAGGAGCTAACCCAATATGAATGGTCTGTATATGCGGAGAGGGAATTTGGACCCAAAGGGAAGACGGCCATCTCTAAGGTCTGGACCAGATTCTCCCTCACAGACGTCAGAAGAACCAACCCTGCTGATGCCTTGATCTCAGTCTCATAGCCTCCAGAACTGGAAGAAAATAAGCTTCTATTGCTAAGGCCCCCTGGTCTGTGGTACTTTGTTATAGCAGGCCTGGCCAGCTGATACAGCCCTACACTATTCGGTACTCCTGCTGCATCTGTCTGTTTTCAGTCATTGCTGTTAACAGGTTGTAATGTTATTTAAATTATCTTCTAATAAGCAATAATATAGTTCCCCTAAGACAGGGACCGCATTTTCTTGTTCGTGGTTGTATCCTTAGGCTCTAACTCAGCGCCTGTTATTAATAATTTTAAAAATGTATTCCTGGGCCAAGTGGCATAGTTACATAATTATGTAGTGATTTTAATAGGGAAATCTGACTAGTGCCGCAGAAGAAGAAAAAAAAGAAAGAAAGCCATAGAGAGTGTATATGCAAAATAATTCCATAAGACTAGTTTGAATGCCTTCTATACACCAAAAACTTTATAAACACTGGGTTGTTTAATTCCTGTTTTGTTTATTAGAATGATGAGAGAATATACAAGATACCACGGAATGGGGTCTGAATCCATCCAAACCAGGAATCGGCAAGATTTTTCTAGAAAGGACTGGGTAGTAATTACTTTAGGCTTTATAGGTTACCCAGCCTCGGCTGCAACCACTCAGCTCTGTCTCGTAGTGTGAAAGCAGCCACAGATGAGTAAGGGGCGGGTGTGGATGTGTTCCAATAAAACTTTATTCACAAAAACAGGGAGTGCATTTGTTGGTGGTTTGTCAAGCCCTGATCTAAAGTCTTGTCTCGTCAATCTACTAGTCCGCACATCTTGACAAAACTGAATTTAAAATTAAAATGCAATCTTTATTCCCCCTTTTAAAGCCTGTATAAGAATTCCAATTAAGAACTAACTGTCTCTGTATTTTTAACACATGATGTATCCCTCACTGTGACGGTTTAATTAGTACACAATCCATGCCTAGTTAAATGTAAATGAAGTGCTTACTTCATGGTTATTTAAAATGCTCTCTTGTATCATGAGTAGTTATTAAAAGCCTCATTGACATGATTGCTTATTTTGTTTTAAAATGTATTGTCAAGATGCAAGTTGGCGGGTTTTATCTCTTCTTTTTCTGAATACTAAACAACTACACAGCATGGAAGAAAAATGTCAAATGGAGTATCTTCTTTGGGGCTTAGACTATAAAAACTGGTATAATGGTATTAACACAACAGATTATGTATTCAGTGACTCTGTATATGATATACTGGATACCATGGTCCGAGATCTGTGGATGACTTATTATTTTAGTGGGGTTAAGAGCACACTTTTAATATCTCTGTTGTATCATTTTTCACCTTGCATGGTCATTTCTTTTTTGTCTGAGTGTCATTATGGCAAGAGTGATTATTTTTGTGTAAGAAAGAGGACTCTGGAATCTTCAGCATGATTTCTTTTACTGAATAACTTTGGAAAATATCCACAGGTGGCCTTCATGAGGCCAACATGTATGAAATCATCCTATCTAAAGAAATGCATTTAAAGTCAACAGTCTGAACCCGCATTTTCAATTCGGACAGGTCACCTGAGGATCACAATTTAGGAACAAACTCACCTAACTTCTTAGATCACTTCGAATTCTCAAGTACCTACATGATGTAAAACTCAGCAGAATTGGCGATGACAGCATCATACTAAATAGCGCCCTGGAGGGATGTCTGCGGACTGCAGCACAGATGATGAAGGTTTGGGAGAGTCTGGGTGATCCTCATCCACGTTGACCTAACATAGAGAAGCAGGATCAGAGAGAAACAGCGTAGAAAGAGGACTTATGCTCACAAAGGGTGCCCTAAATTCACATCGAAGTCTCATTTGACAAGCAAAAATATTTCTTTTCCTAAAAATAAAACAAGCAAACAAATAAAGAGAAAAATACTGTGTTAATAAGGTTGGGAGAAAGGTACAAACGTGCGTGACAAAATAATAAGTTAAAAAAAAAGGAAGCTCGGATTCTTGTGAATAGAGTACTTGCTGGCCTAAAGCCAACTCAGAAAAACACTTTTCAGGGAGCGGCTATGCAAAGGGAGGCACTGGCCAGCTAAACAAGGCAATGCATGAATAGAAGTAAAACAAGAGCCAAATTATTGGATGGTCACATCATCAGATGTCACTCCAAATCAGAAATGAGTACCCACATGTCATGCCCAGGACCTTCTTGAGAATATTCATCTTGGTGATTTACATAATGAATTATCTAATGTGAGAGTTTGGGTCCACTTCGCATACACACTATGGATTTCCTGTTTGCCCTCAGAGAATAGAAAATAGACATGAATCTGACTACATGGAGCATTCTTTGTTAAGAACCAACAAGAAAAAAAATCAAGAAAATAGTTTGCTCCCCAAAACATTTTCCATGCTTTCATTCAAATACTTAGAAACAAATGTTAGAAAAGAATAGGCTGGACAGTTTAGTAAATTTTAGAAAAGCAATTCACTTTAAGCATGTGATAATAATACTAGATGATATTTTTCTTGACTACGACTGTAATTTTAAAATGGTGAGTAAAAATAAAAAAACAAGTGCATTTAAAAATTATATGTATATATTAAAGTTTTAAAGTTTGCTTTATTTAAACTGTGAACAGAATTTTTATTTAAAATTTAAATGGATTTTTTGAGACATTGTATTAAAGCAATTAATTTGGTTGTTTTACTTGTGCATTGAGTGTTTTCCAATTGAGTAGTTACTATAATTATGTCACTACAATAATTATGCAATTACTCTCTTAATTATATCATTTAATTATATAAGTATGCTTATAGGAATTAGTTGTATAATTAGAGCATGTAATTATATAGTAAAATAGAAAACTGTATTTTAAAACACACTAAGTTGGATACATTGATCTATTCCAAACTACAATATTCAGAGTATTATGATTGTTTTATTCTGTGTAAAACCTTTTTTCTTTATTTTTGATTTTTTTCTTTATTATTTTTCCAGTACAGTTGTCTCCATTTTCCCCCATCCCCTCCACCCCGCCTCCACCTCCCACCCTCAGTCCTACCCTCCTTTGGCTTTTCCATGGGTCCTTTATACCTGTTCCTTGATGATCCTTCTTTCCCTCATTAGCCTCCTCTCCTCTGGTTACCATCAGTCTGTTCTTTATTTCAATGTCTCTGGTTGTATTTTGCTTGCTTGTTTGTTTTGTTGATCAGATTATGCTTACAGGTGAGATCATATGGTATTTGTCTTTTATGGCCTGGCTTGTTACACTTAGCATAATGCTCTCCAGGTCCATCCACGCTGTTATGAAGGCTAGGAGCTCCTTCTTTCTGCTGTGCAGTATTCCATTGTGTAAATGTAGCACAAGTTTTTTTTTGTTTTATTTTATTTATTTATTTTAGAGAGAGGGGAAGGGAGGGAGACAGAGAGAGAGAAACAGCAATGTGTGGTTGCCTCTCACATGGCCCTCACTGGGAGCCCGGCCCGCAACCCAAGCATGTGCCCTGACGGGGAATCGAACCGGGACCCTCTGATTCCCAGCCCGCACTCGATCCACTGAGCTACACCAGCCAGGGCATGTAGCACAGTTTTTTGATCCACATTTACAGATGGGCTTTTAGGTTGCTTCCAACACTTGGCTATTGTTGCAAGGATGGTACAATATTCACAAATCAGTAAATATAATACATCACATAAATGAAAGGAAAGGCAAAAACCACATGATAATATCAATAGATGTAGAAAAAGTGTTTGATAAAGTACAGCACCCATTTATGATAGAAACACTCAGTAACGTGGGAGCAGAGGGAGCGTTCCTCAACATGATAAGGCCATATACAAGAAACCTGTGTAAAATTTCTTAAATTAAAAAAAAACTTTTAACATTATCATTTTTCAGAAAATCCATATTCCCTTCATCCAGATACTTCACTCGAGTTTTACCAATTGTCCAATTTTGTCTATTTTCACAAAACGATCCAACGCAGGATCATGCATTGCACTTCAGTGTCTCTTTTGCCTCCTCAATATGTATGTATGTATGTTTGTATGTAATGTATGCATGTACAGTAATACATGTATATGTGTATACAATGTATTAGTCATATATGTGTACACATACGTAATATATGTATGTATGTATGTCTGGCTGCTGCCTCACACCTACAACGTGAGCCAGCACATCAGGAAGATGTGAATGAACAAGAAAATTATAAATTTAATTAGATGGGCATAGCTCTTGTTTCTAAATGTCCATTTTTTTTGTTTTAGTTGTTCATATCTTATATAAAAGCAGAGATCAGCAAATGTGCTAATTCTTAATATGTTAAGACAACTTCTTGGCCAGCTTAGGTATTGCTTATTTTCTGTTCTTCTCCATCAGTTTCTAAGCAACTGTGTAGAAATAATGTTCAATTGAATAATTTCACTTACTTTGACTTTATTTCAGAAATACTTTATCATTATTGATTGGTAAGGGAAATGACTATGTGATCTCTTGGGGGCACCGATGACTATATCACAGAATTGACTACTAAAATAATGACACCCTCATTAACAAAGATTAATTTGTATGCGTTTAATGGAGTAACCTCAGTATATCTGGATTGTTACCTTCTATGGAACACCTACTTCTCTGTGTCTCAGTTTAAATGACGTTCTGTTACATTTGCAGCCCTTGGTATGCAAATTGAAAGCAGCAAGAGAAGGATGTGGGTTCCAAGTAGACTCCAGCTTCTCCCTGTGTTACCCCAGCTGACATCCACCTTCCCCTTCTGACCGCCAGCTCCGCTGACCTCAGGCCGAACACCAGATGCAGAAACAACGGCTTTCAGTCAGCCTCTCAATGCGTCCCCCACTGTGTGAGGTATAAGCCTTACCAATAGCTCACTCTGCATCATTCTCAGCCGCTCTGCTTCTCTGTCCAGCACCGGCTCAGAACTGAAGCAATATGACCAGCAGACGATAGACATGATGGTGGCAGAAAACTTGTTTGCATTATTTGGTGTGGTGTCTCTAGTGACTAGAACACTGCCTGGCATATAGTAGATGCTCAGTAAATATTGTGGAAGGACTGATGGTCAGGACTTGGGGGAGGAGAAGAGAAGAGGTATGAGATGCTAGGAAGGACGGAAGAATGAACATGTTGAAGACCATATTGGCACATGGCCCTTGCTACAGGACAAGGTAATACCAGTGTTTCTCAATGTCTAACTCTGCACTACCCATTCATTAGCTGCTAGCCACATAGGGCTATTGAGGACATGCAATGTGCTTGACTGGAAACTAAGATACTCAGTAAGCATAAAATACATACCAGGTTTCAAAACAGTAAAATATGAGTATAAAACATTAAATCAACAATGTGTATCTGATTGCAGATTGAAATGATAATACTTTGGATATATTGAATTAAATAAAATGTATTGCTAAAATTAATTTCTCCAGTTTCTTTTTACTTTTTCATGTGACTACTAGAAAAATGTTAAATATTTAGCTGATGCTATATTTCCATTGTACAGTACATGTCCCAACGGCTCTTCTCTAGAGGTTTATGAAATCATTGCAAATCATAGCAGCCTCCTCATTCATTGGAAGGTCCAATAGTTCTTGATGACAAACAAACACGTTCTCATTTAATCTTCAGAAGAGTTCCTTGTTTAGCTGCTGTTTACTGACGAGGAATCAGACCCTAATAGGCAGCATTTAGAAAGGTGCATATATTGTGACAACAACATCAAACAAACCTCTTAGGAATCAGCTTTTAACACCATTTATACCTGATTTTTTCAAAAGTAGAATTCTTTTTTTGTGTAAACCAAAAAGTAGAGTTCCATGTTACATAAAAAGTTTCCTGTATCCCTAGTCTATAAGAGAGAGTATCACTTTCAACCTAGCTTTCAGCTCTAATGTTTTATTCCAGTGTTTCCTTAGGAATTGTGTTAAAATATCAAATTCTCACTGCCTCCTAAAATCACAAAAAATTATAGGAACATTGGCCTTTGCATTCTAAAGGACATGCATATACATTCATTTTATAACCTACATTTTATTTTTTTTACAAACAAATTTTTTTTATTCTACTCTCATTGTTACCAAGTCTCCACTAGGAGTTTAGCTCCTAGCATAATCCTTTGTCTATTTTATTAATTAATCAATTAATTAATTGGGGTTACATTGGTTAACAAAATTATTTGTGCTTAAACATCCATAATACATCATCTGTATATTGTATGATGTGTTCATCACCGCAAGTCATATCTCCTTCCATCACCATTTATGCCCCCTTGACCCTCGCCTGCCCCCCACCCCCCACCCCCTTTCCCTCTGGTAATGGCCATGCTATTGTTTATTAGGTTCATTTTTTTCTTAATCCCCCCCAAAAGTATAACCTACATTTTATACTTTCAAAATATATACGCATTATCCTGACATCTTAATGGATGACTTTAAATTTATGTTTTGAATATAAGTTGATCATGTGGACAAGAGTCCAGTAAAAGTTTTTAAAAACTTTATGCCCTGGCTGGTGTAGCTCAGTGGATTGAGTGCGGGCTGGGAACCAAAGGGTCCCGGTTCGATGCCCAGTCGGGGCACATGCCTGGGTTGCGGGCCAGGTCCCCAATGAGAGCCATGTGAGAGGCAACCATACATTGCTCTTTCTCTCCCTTTCTTTCTCCCTCCTCTCCCCTCTCTCTAAAAATAAATAAATAAAATCTTTAAAAAAAAAAACAACAACTTTACTTTGTGTGTTTGTCAGAAAACTGTGTCTAAGGGTAATTAGTAATTCTCCTGGGTACAACAGCACATCCTCTGTACATGTGGGTTCTGATTTTTTCTTATATCTTATTTGGTTTCGCAATAAGAGGAATATTTTAAATACATCTTTTTGAGAGAAATGTATAGATGTTGGCATTGTACTTGGAAGCTTGTCCCCCAGATCTAAATATGTCATTCTTTCTGAAGCAGGTAATGCCACTGGGCTTTTTAAAATCTAATCCTCCTATAAGATATACAAATTCATGAACTTAAATAATGGAGTCTTGAAACAACATTTTTAAGTAAGTATTGCTTGCTAAATGACAGCTTAAAGGTGTTTGAAATGAAATTCCTTGTTTTCAGATGTTTAAATCATTTAACATGAGTTATACTTTTTGTTAGAAAAAAAAGAACTTCCTAAATAAATTCAAGTTTGGAGAATACTTGACCCCAATAATAGATATGTTATTTTATGTATATTATTAGGATGAACATGAATACCCTTAATTGTATGGCCGTTGCAATTAAGTTCTGTTTGGTTTGCTATTTTAAAGATAAATATACATATATAGTATAAGATATAGTATAGTGTAAAATAAAATGTAGTACGGTATACATACTATAAATTAAAATATAGTATATTACAAAACACTAAAAATACTTTATCTGATACTGTAAAATAAAATAATTTGAAAAAAGATTACTACAAGTTGACCAAGTAAATTTCTTTTCCTGACTTGCCTGGAATTAGTCCGAATTTGAACATAAAATTAGATAGTATGATAATTTTAAAAACATCTTCTCTCAATTTTTATAGTTAGTTTGATTTTACAGAATCTGAAACTGGTTTACAATTTATAAGACACCTTAATGACTCTCAGAAGAGATCAGAAGTGATCATGACCAAGTCCCCCAGCTGCCCTTGCTGCCTTCACTTTGATCCCACATACCCTACGTTCATTGGTGCATAGGGCTACTCCCATGACTTAATTACCTTCTAGCTGCTGATGGCTCTCCTATCTATCTATCTATCTACCTACCTACCTACCTACCTAAGACTATTGCTTGGCTACCAAAGAGATGCTAAAAACCAATGACTGAAATGGAATTCCAATTTCAATCTCTTCACTCCCCCTCTTCAAACCTGTTCTTCCTCTTGCATTTACTGTGAACTCGTATCACAACTCTCCACTTAGTCACTGGTCTATTGCAAAGATTGTGTCTGGCAACCACCAGGAAGCCCAGGCAATAGGATCTCGCACAGATAGTCCAATAAGTGCAGTGATTGGACGGCAGCAGGAATACTTTCCACCTTGCATCGCCTTGGTCTAATCTCGGGTTTTAGCTGTGGAACCGTAGACAGGTCTACATGAACTTCACCTCCCTGCGCTGAGAGTGTGAGAACCTCAGTTGTGTACCACGGGTCTTCACAGTTTGTCTTCAAACGTCTCCTTCACTAAAGATCTGGGGACGACTTCATTCAGGCTACTCTTATATGTAGCACGGATGTACGAGGGAGTTAATACCCCAGGGAAAACCTCAAATAATAAGGTAGGGGAAATATTAAACAACACTCTTGTCTCTTGTCCTTTAGATAAACAATTCAGGGAAGGATCTTGCTTACTTCTCAGGAGGTCCCATAAGAGCCAAGTCCCCATTTGTAATTTGCTCTTATATTGATTTTTCTGTCTCACTCTCTTGACTTCTTCAATTCTTCCCCTTTAGATATGCTCCCACATGAAATACTGTGCACACACTCTCGGATCAGGTTGTATTGGTTCTCTAATAGGAGAACAACTTGCAACACTACAAAATTCAGAAAGTTTCCCATGTGAAAAACAAACAAAAAAACCCCCAAAGATTGAAATAAGATACATCCAAGAAGATATCATGAGATTGAGGGTAGTTATTTTAATATTGGAAAATAGGAGCATTTTCATGTAAATGAAAAGTTACAACTTCTCA
>PVJI01013500.1:0-47651 GCA_004026765.1 Micronycteris hirsuta
AAGAACTCGAAGAACAACAACAAAGACAACCCAGAACAAATACAAAGAAGGAAATAACCAAGATCAGAACAGAATTAAATGACATAGAGACTAAAAGCACAATTCTAAGGATCAATGAATCCAGGAGCTGGTTCTTTAAAAAGATAAACAAAATAGAGAAGCTTTTAAGCAGGCTCATCAAGAAAAAAAGAGAGAGGACCCAAATAAACTCAATCAGAAATGAAGAGTATATATTACAACTGATGCCACAGAAATACAAAGGATTGTAAGACACTACTATGAAGAACTGTATGCCAAAAAGTATGAAAACCTTGGAGAAATGGAGAAATTTTTAGAAAAATATAATCTTCCAAAGCTCAATGAACAAGAAGCAGAAAGCCTGAACCGACCAATAGCAGTGGAAGAAACTGAAGCAGTACTAAAAAACTCCCAACACACAAAAGCCCTGGACCAGATGGTTTCACAGGAGAATTCTACAAAGCATTTAAGGAAGAACTAACTCCTATCCTTCACAGACTATTCCAAAAAATCCAAAATGATGGAAGACTTCCAAACTCTTTTTATGAAGCCAGCATCATCCTAATCTCAAAACCAGAAAAAGACATAACAAAGAAAGAAAACTTCAGGCCAATATTGTTTATGAACATTGACGCTAAAATCCTCAACAAAATATTAGGAAACTGCAGCCAGCAATACACTAAAAAGATCATACACCATGACCAAGTGGGATTCATCCCAGGGATGCGAGGATGGTATATTTTAACTATATTATATAATGCTGGTTTTTCTCCTTTATACCTGCAGTTACTTAGGTTATATACTAGGTCAACTTAAATTTCTCTATTATATGCTCCCCTGTCTCAATTTAGGAACTTCTTTCAATGATATTTTGCCCTACTAAGCCTTTATTCATATAATATTTCTTTCTTCTCATAATATCTCTTTTGAAAAACTAGACTCATATGCTCAATTTTGTATGTCATTATTTGCCATAACTCTAAACTTCAACTTAGTTGTCTCATTACAGTAATCCTATCTTTAACATGTTCAAAATGAATACTATTTATTTTGTGCTTCAGTGTATTATATTTCTGGTCTTCCTCATCAGAATTAATGGTATTTCTGTCTATTTATCCAGATGTTCCTGCTAAATAATTGTCTTTCTTGATTCTCCCCTTTGGTTGATGCTGCTAATTATCTTGCTTGTTAACATCCTCTAAACTCATTTCTGGTCAGTAGAGGCTAAGAAACTATTACAGCGAAGTACCTACATGTGGCTTGTCAGGCTTATAAATCACTAGTTTAGACAAAGTGTTTATAGTTCTTCAGTGGAGATACTGTAATAGGTTCATGTGAATGAGAATTAAAGATCTGATGAAATGGATCAGCTTACTGATGATTCCTATCATGCGTTGTTGTCCAGAGTTTCTATACTTTCCTGGTGGTGTCCATGTTCTTTTACATATCCCCCTTTCTCCCTAGTTGAATTTTCTCATGTTTAGCTGAAGTTTCAAGCTCTATGAAAGAAAAGAACAAGATAAGAAGTTAAGTGTCTCTGTAGTATTTGTTCACTATTTACCTAAGTATCTTTTCAAAAAATAATGAAGCCAGCAAGCATGTTATAGAAGACTGAGGGTCAGAGACAGGGCTTCAGAATATGTACACAACTTCCCTCTCTATAGAAATGAGAAAAAAGGAGAGTATTTAAGCTGGAAATCCTAATATATTTAGTATGAGTCAAAAGAGGATATTTTAGTATTCTTATTTAAGTGACTACATTTCACATATCAATAAATATGGATCATATTTAAATATAAATTAAATATAGTTAAGAGATAAGAGAAAATTATAAAGGGGTTGTTAGAAACTAAACCAGAATTATGCTTATTTTAGGCTTAGAATTATCCAAGATCCCATAATTATGGAAGAACATCAACCTGCCATAATGGATATTTAACTGAGGCAACCAAGCCAGAACAAGACTGAAAGAAAGTCTTTAGCTAACTCTGTGACATCATAACAAAAACTTACATATCTTAAACTATATACTCAAATATACATAACAAAATATCACATAAATATCTTGTATCTATAATCATCATTCTCCACTTTGAGAGATTTACCTCTCTCCACACAATTTACCTATGCATCAATACTTCTGGTTTAATAAAGGCAATTGTATGTTAATAACTTGGGTTTGAAAACCTTTCTTCATCACACATTAAATGTGAATTCTTTGGCAAAATCTGTTTGTTTATTCATAAAATAATAATATAATTTATTTCCTAATATGATTAGTCTAATGATGAATAAATATTCAGAATAGTTCTTGTTACACACCCATTACTTAATAAGTACAAATTAATATTATTGGTGTTTTTCTACCTTCTTTTTGCTAAAAAAATCTTTGGAATAGATGTTCTTTTTCTTACTATACAAATGAAGTACTGTATTTGGAAGTTGAAACTATCAAGTGACAGAGTTAGAATTTTAAGACCATATCTGTTTGATTTCAGATATTTCACTCTTTTTGCAATATTTATAATCTAGAGTGTCAGAATGATAATATTATCAACAAGCTAAGGCAAAGCAAAAAATCTAAGTAATTTAAGGTAAGGAATTACATATGTGTAGTGTGTATGTGTGTCTGTGTGTTTAAATCAGGGGTAGGTTATTCTAATACCTCATGAAAAAATAGTAAAATCAATTCAGTTCAGGATATTCATTTTCTTTTCTTTTTTAAAAGACTTTATTTATTTATTTTTAGACAGAAGGGAAGAGTGGGAGAAAGAGAGGGAGAGAAGCATCAGTGTGTGGTTGCCTCTCATGTGGCCCCCACTGGGGACCCGGCCTGAAACCCAGGCATGTGCCCTGACTGGGAATCGAACCGGGAACCCTTTGGTTCACAGCCTGCGCTCAGTGGACTGAGCTATACCAGCCAGGGCTCATTTTCTTTTTTTTTTTTGTTTTGTTTTATGTAATTTATTTTCTTGTAACAATTTACCTTTACTACTAATTTTCATTTGAGAAAATATGAAACCAATAAATGGAAGTTTTTATTTACTAAAATTTGATATTAAGAGTCTTTAGATTGTGCCTCCACTGCCTTCATATATATCGCTCCTCGGAGGGGCTGGACCTGTGCTCCCTTCTCTTTCTTCCCAACGTCCACCTCCTCACTGCCGGTAGGACCTGACTGCCGCTGCCTCTGGCAACCCGTGACATCGCTGGCCCCCAGCATGGAAATCTACCTTCTTCACTGTATTAAGCAATAGTCAGGCATCAGCAGAAAACTTCTCATTCTGCACTGTTGATCCTGCAGCATACCTGTGCCGGATAAGAGGTTTCATTTTCTTTGCCAGTACCACAACCCATCAAGAAACATCCCTGCCTTTCTAAATGTGGTGAATATTACTGGTCTTGTAGAAGATGCTCTCAATGGACAAGGCTGGAGAGATGCCTTTCTATTTCATATTAATGCCTGTGATGGAATCTTTAGTCTAACATCTACTTCTGAAGATGGCATGACACATGTTGAAGGAAGTGTAAATACTATTCACGATAGAGAAATAATACACAAAGAGCTTCAGTTTAGAGAGGAGAAAATGACTGGGCCCATTATGATAAGTTGGAAAAAGTGGCTGCGACAGGAGGAGGCAGGAAAGTAAAACCTGAATATGACATAACGTGCAAGGCGAGATCCTGGGTTACAGATCAAAAGAAACCTATTCATGTGGATCATGATCAGAAGGACAAAGATATTGAAATGTTGAATAATTACCTATTTCTAACTTCAAAATAAACTGTCTAATTGATTCATTTTTCTGAAATAGACTACATTAGAAAGAAAAAAACAATGGTTAATAAAAACTAACGACTGGGTAGAAAGGTATGACCCACGTGCTTTGGTTATTCCTTTTTCTGGGGCCCTGGAACTCAAGCTGCAAGAATTGAGTGCTGAGACGAGACAGAAGTATCTGGAAGTGAACATGACACAAAGCTCTTTGCCAAAGGTCATTGAGACTTGGTGTGCGGCACTCCAACTAGAATACTTTCCCACTGCATGCCCAGATGAAGTGTGTGTGTGGATCATGAAGCTGCAGGAAATATTTACTCAGCTTTTGAAAAAAAGCATTTAGCATGGCTGAATTAATAAAATACAAAGATTTAAGGAGAAAGTTTCTGAAAATATGGGCCAGGCTGCTGGAAAGTATGGATAACACAGCAGAAATGATATTGTTGAAGACAGAGATATCATCTTCTTTAAATTTAATATACTTCTGCAACCAAAGAAGCAATATATTTTAGGTACTACTCAGCAAAATATGTAATTTATAAAAACATATGCTTTTTTAATTAAATTTTCTGAAAACTGAAAGGACAGGCAAAGTCAGGGGAATGGGAATCTTTTACAAACAGAATTATTTTTATTTGTTTTAAAATTAAAATGCTGTGTACCTCCAATGAAATACAAGTTCTCAAATGTGAAGAGCTTTCTTTTCACGTAATTAAGAACCTAATCCAAGTTGTAGAAGCTTTTCAGGAACTGTATCATTCTCATAATACTTCATTAATCTCTATCATGTCTGCCAAGCCTGACACATTTGATAGTGAGGATGATGTGGCTTGTTCCTTTTTGCATCTACAGGTAATACATGTTTTATAGTACGACAGATGTCTACACTCAAGAAAACATTTGATGACACCCCCCAAAAGTAATTAATTATAAGAAGTAAAATTTAGGTATTGTATAAGGTGAAGATGTAAAATATCGGTTATGTTAAAATACACTTAATTATCTAAATGTTTCATCTCTACAATACTACTTTTTATTCATTTCAAAAGAAAATTTCACTTTCTCTGACATCAGACCATAAGTAAATTACCATGCCAAGAAATTGCCATTTCTTTTTATAATCTTCGATATAGTTAATACACCAAGGTGAAGGAAAATATCATTTGGACACTGTTTTATGAATGCATTATTAATTCATTCATATGTGAATGTTTGAAGGTATTTATCAAAAATACAGAATGTGAAATATTTTCCTAAAATTAATAATAAAATTATTTTAATCTAGAAAATGCTACTGAATATTGTTATTTGAGATAATGTTTCTGGAGTTTATTTCACACAGTTTACAGAAGGTGTGCCTTGAGTCATTTAATTATAAAGATACACTTTAGACTTCCGGCCAAGGTGGAGGTATAAGTAGACACACTGTGCCTCCTCACACAACCAAAAGTAGGACAACAACAAATTTAAAAACAAAAAACAACCAGAACTGATACAAAACTGAACTGTATGAAAGTCCAACAACAAAAGGGGTTAAAGAAGAAACATTCATCCAGACCTGTTGGAGGGCAGAGACGGGCAGCTGGATTGAGAAGACTTGTAGCAAGGCAGCAGCCGGTAGACTTGGCAAAGCAGCAGTTTGTAGGGTGGGTGGTCCCACATTTGTGTGCAGATAAACTGGGAGGAACAACTGGGGAGTGAGACAGACCCCACATTCCAGGGTTCTAATGCAGGGAAACAAAGCCTCAAAACCTGTGACTGAAAAATCCTGTGGGGGTCAAGGTGGTGGGAGAAATTCCCAGCTTCACAGGAGATTTCACTGGAGAGACCCACAGGGTCCAAGAATATACAAAAGCCCACCCACCCACGAATCAGCACCAGAAGAGCCCAATTTGCTTCTGGGTAGCCTCGGAAGTGACTGAAAGCCAACAGAAAACTGAACAAGTGACAGTGTTCCCTCTTGGACCCCTCCCCCCATACAGTGCCACAACACAGTCACGTGGGTTACCCTGCCCTGGTGAACACCTAAGGCTCCATTCCTTACTACATAACAGGTACAACATGAAAGAGCAAAAAAATATGGCTCCAATGAAAGAACAGGCAAAGCTCCAGAAAAAATACAGCTAAGCAATGAGGAGGTAGCCAACCTATCAGATGCACAGTTCAAAACACTGGAAATCAGGATGCTCACAGGATTGGTTGAGTATGGTCTTAAAATAGAAGAAAGAGTGAAGGCTATGAAAAGTGAAATAAAGGAAACTGTACACAGAACCAACAGTGATAGGAAGGAAACCAGGACTCAAATCAATGGTTTGGAGCAGAAGGAAGAAATAAGCATTCAACTAGAATAGAATGAAGAAACAAGAATTCAAAAAAATGAGGAGAGGATTTTGAACCTCAAGGAAAACTTTAAATATTCCAACATCTGAATCATAGGGGTACGGGAAGAAGAGGATGAGCAAGAAATTGAAAACTTATTTGAAAAAATAATGGAGAACTTCCTCAATCTGGCAAAGGAAATAGACTTCCAGGATGTCCAAGAAGCTCACAGATTACCCAAAAAGTTGGATCCAAGGAAGCACACACCAAGGCACATCATAATTACATTATCCAATATAAAAGATAAGAGAATCTTAAAAGTAGCAAGAGAAAAGGAAACAGTTACCTACAAAGGAGTTCCCATAAGACTGTCAGCTGATTTCTCAAAAGAGACCTTACAGGCAAGAAGGGTCTGGAAAGAAGTATTCCAAGTCATGAAAGGCAAGGACCTACATCCAAGATTACTCTATCCAGCAGAGCTACCATTTAGCATGGAAGGGCAGACAAAGTGCTTCCCAGATAAGGTCAAATTAAAGGAGTTCATCACCAAGCCCTTATTGTATGAAATGTTAAAGGATTTATCTAAGAAAAAGAAGATAAAAAATATGAACAATAAAATGACAACAAACTCAGAACTATCAAGAACTGAACCTTAAAAAAATGAAAAATAAAAACAAACTAAGCAAACAACTAGAACAGGAACAGAATCACAAAATGGAGATCACATGGATGGTTATCAGTGGGGAAGCAGAAGGGGAGAAAAGGGAAATAGGTACAGGGAATAAGTAGCATAAATGGTAGGTAGAAAATAGGAGGAGATTAAGAATAGTACAGGAAATGTAGAAGCCAAACAACTTATATGTACAACACATGGACATGAAATAAAGGAGGGGGGTAATGCTGGTGGGAGGGGGTGCAGGGCAGAGTGGAATAAAGGGGAAAAATGGTACAACTGTAATATTATAATTAATAAAATATATTTTAAAATGGTTAAAATAGCATTTTATGGTTTCAATAAAAATAGTAAAATATACTTATAATTTAAAAATGTATAAAGATACACTTTGAGCAATTATTTTGCACCAATAAGTGTTTTATGACAATTAGCATGATCTTTGGAAACATTCGAATTCATTATCTTCATAAACATAACTAATCTGAATTTAAAAGTTAAACTTTTATGTGGCATTTAATCAAAACAACTGAAATCAAATAATTTGAACAAAAATTTAGCATTTTATAGAGTATTTTGAATGAGTACTGCGTTCTGGCTTAGATAGAAAGTTAAGAATATGAGCATTACAACTGAGAAAGGTTTCATCTCAGAAAAACAATACTTTGGAACAAAAATCTTATGGAGTTTTTGGCAGCAAAGCTTTTGGAAACTGGTACATTTATCCTGAAGACATTTGCGACTTTGCAGAATAAGAGGCTAAAAACTGTTAAAAGATAGACTGTCATATTAACATTTTCAAGACTTTATTTTAGCAAAAATCTAACTGATTGAGGCAGCACTACCAGCAGTTATTAGGAGGGCTCTGCTGACAGGTGCCAGTGGAAAGACTCAGAGAGAGACAATGCAGAAGACAAGACAGAAAATTGCTACATTGGCCATGCAGCTTAAAGCCCAATTGTCTGTGATTGGTTATCCCTATCGTTGATTGTGTAACCTTGAAGCATTTGCAGGCTTGGGTTTCCGTTTGCTTATGTAATCACAAGGCACTTCAGCCTTCTTAGTCTAATGGCGTCCTTGTTTAATTAATTAACATAACCTAGCAGAACATCTCTGTTAAACAGAGCAGAAGTTTCAGCAAAATAAGGACTAAGTGTTACTGTTTAGAACCCGTGAGGAGAAGGATTTCCTCCAAAATATGAAAGCTTCTCTGTCGAAAATACTAGAAGGACAGAGAAGAACCAAAAGCCCCCTGAATCTTATCAGAGCTCCAAGAATTAAATCTCTGCTCGTTCATAAGGACCAGCCATTATTCTATTATCTCAGGAACGACAGATAACATAAAGGAGGAAAACGCTGTATAAATACTTTCAATTTACAATCAGCAATAGTCTATCAAAAAGCTAAACATGCCAAATTTAGTACAAGGAAAGTCATAACTTCTAAGAGAAAAATAAAAGTGAAAACACATAACAAATTAGAGTCTGGAGAGAATAAAAGAAAAAGAAGGCACAGCAGAATGTAAGCATAAAGTGGATAATTAAGATTTAAATAACTGTAAATTTAGTCCTACCGAGAAAGTGAAGAGAAATGGGTAAAGAACAATACTGGCAGAGGTGCCTTCAAATAATCAAAATCCAGTTAAGGAAATCAGTCAAACTACCGACTTAGGAGACTCTATGCAATGATCAACTAAATTTCACAGAAAATCACATCAAGAAACATTATAATTAGACTATTGACAAAATAGAAGACAGACAGAAAATTTTACAAATAGCCAAGTGGGAGAAGACAAAACAAATAAAAACGTTACTTTTGAAAAGGCAACAACAAAACACATTGAGTTTCTTAACAAAAATAATGGATGTTACTAAACAATAAAATGACACCTTTAAAGTAATGAAAAGAAATATCACTCTAGATTCTGTTCCAAAAGACATTATTCTACACATTGAAATGAAAATAAATAGGTTTTCAACAACCTGGTTTTTTTTTTTTGCATATGTGTACCAAAAAACCCCTGCTTTAAAACAAATTTTAAAAGGCATTTTCGGCCCTGGCTGGTGTAGCTCAGTGGATTGAGAGCGGGCTGGGAACCAAGCAGTCCCCGTTCGATTCCCAGTCAGGGCACATGCCTGGGTTGCAGGCCAGGTCCCCATGAGGGCCATGTGAGAGGCAACCACACATTGATGTTTCTCTCCCTCTCTTTCTCCCTCCCTTTCCCTCTCTCTAAAAATAAACAAAAAAACAAAAAAACGTTTAAAAGGCGTTTTCATATAGAAGGAAAATAATCCCATTCAGGAACATAAAAATGAACCTAAAAGAGAATAAAAATGATATGAGTATAAAGATGAAAGCTTATTGCCCGTCCAAAAACATGAATGTCTGGTGATATTTATAATATATTATAATGTATAAAAACTACTGAAAAAGCTGAATAAGTTTCTGGAATATATGTATTCTTGGAAAAATGAACAAAGTAATAATTTGAATTAAACTTTAATAAATTAACTATAAGTTGTAATCTTTAAAGAAACTACTAATACAATCATAGAAACTGCATAACTCAAAAAGTACCAAAGGGAAAATGGAATGATAATTTGAAAAATATAACCAAAAGTGGAGCAAAAAAGGAATATTAAAACAATTAGATGGCTCAAACAGAAATACTTTAGGAAAAATACTATGATTTTGGAACATATATAATGTAAAAACAACTGCTTTCTAGAGTAACATGCTATAGATAAGGTACAGAAAAGATAGACGGTATAATGATTAGTTATGTAAACACTAAAGAAAACAAAGATATGTAACTGTACTAATAGCGGTCAAAGTACATTTTAAGGAAAAAAGTTGCATTAGAAGATAGAGGAATATTTTGTAATTAATAAACAAGAACATATTATAATTTAAAAGTAGTATGCACATATTAATATAGGTTTTAATTACAAGTTGGGGCAAAGGTAGACTTACAGATGTGAGTGCATGAAACACAGTTTATTCTTGTATTATTATTTATTAATTATTGTATTATTTCCCATATGAAAAACTGTAAACCTACTTCCACCACTCCCTACATGTAAGCACAGATAAAAATATAGTATGTACACATATATAAACATAAATGTCTATTATATATGTATATTTTCAAAATTGTAATAGGAGATATTCAAATACCCCTGTTAATAGTTAATAAAATAAAAAGAAAAAATGTAATGCTATAGTAAATCTGAGAGCACAAAGAACAAAGTCAATCTAATGTTAATGAATTAAATTTATACCCCACCAATATAATGCATATTATACTGAAGTGCACATGAAAGTTACCTCAGAACTGAATAAAGGTATTATAAGTAAATATTAACACATTTCCAATAGTACATATCAACACTTTTTGTTCATAATGTCAAAAAGATAGTAGTCAATAATATGAACCAGAAAATTCCCAACTACTTATAAAAGGATATTTTACTTCTAATAATACAATGGTTCAAAAATAAATAATAATGAAAATTATAAAATATATTTTCAAATGCCTGTTAATATAATATAGGATATTAACATTTTAAGTGGCAGATATATACATTTAGAAATTACTTTGTGGTTTTCCATGCACATATTAGGAAAAAAAGAAAAATATAGCATGAATAATAGATTTATAACATTATGATAGTTGACTAACATCAACCCAAAGGAATTTCAAGGAAGGAAATAATAAAAGAGCAGAGTAAATATAATATAAAACAGGTGATTTATATTGAAAAATCAGCAGTTAAAAGTGGATTCTTCAAAAATATAAACTCTATGACTCTCCTGAATACCTAATGTGAATGAGAGAAAATTTAAATTCTTAATATAAGGAATGAAGAAAAAAATCACTACAGATCCAATGGATAATTTTTAAAAAAGGAAATAAGAAATTCTACTTACGTACATAAATGAGCAAGTGCAAATTACCTATTGTAAACAACAGAAAAACTGGACAAATTATAAAACCACCTGCTTTCTGATACTGGAAAAAAGTGCAGGGCCATGAACATTGAAAAAAGAAGAGCAAATGAGGCGTATTGTACAATTTCCTCCAGATTTCTCCCTGGAATTACTTTATGAAATGTGACATAGGAAAGGGAATCCCAAGAGGAGCACAGTGGTATTGCTGCATTAAGGTAAAACAAGAAAGAAAAACAAAAGGACAATCAAACCCAACATAAATAGAAGATGCAAAATAAATATCCACAAATTGATGTATAGATTCAATACAAATTTAGTAAAATTCTAGCAGGTTATTTTTTGGAAATAGACCAAATGACCTTAAATTTAGCATATATATAGTAATCCAAAGAATTTTTTTTTTAAAAAAGGTACAAATTTAGAGGACTTATGGTCACATATTCCAAGACTTACTGTAAACCTGTAAGTGTGAAAAAAGTAAATGGAACAGAGAGATAGTTCAAAAATAGACCCATCCTTATATTGCAAAGAGTTTTTACTTAAGTTGCCATTACTATTCAAAAAGAAAAATATTTTTGACAAGCTATGTGATGGGATAATATGAGATTACTGCTGATCTCTTAAGATGAGTTAGGTAGTTTTTTTCTTTTTTCTTTTCTGTAAGAAATTCCATATAATTGGTATTAGCTCTTCCTTGTACCAAATTATAGACCTAAATTTAAAGACTAAAATATATAACTTCTGAAATTATTTGCAATTTTTTTTCAGGCAAAGAGCACATAAAACATGAACCATGAAAAAAATAGGCTGAAATGGTTCATTGGATGCCAGGAAAATGAAAAAAGTCCACTCTTCTAAGGTCTCTGTTAGATGTAATTGAAAATTCATTGATTATAAAATGAATTCATGCGAAATATAAATATAAGGAACTTCAGCAAATTTCACTTTGAAGGATGAAAAATTAAAATCTTTCATCTAAGAAAGAATAAGAAAATGTGGTCCAATACCTGGCTTTTATTCAAACTTATACTGGAAGTTTTATAAACTATAAATATTCACAAATCAGCTTTGTTCCTTCCAGGATATTAACCCATATTAATATAAACTTTGGGAAGTGGACACAAAATTGAGAATGAATAAGATGCTATGGATAATGAAAGAAAAAATCTGGATAAATACAAGTTATGGTAATATAGACAGAATCTCTATTATACATTTTCCACACTCCAAGGAAACAACAAAAAGGTAGCTTCTTGAAGTTTAAAAAGGTATTCATAACTATACTTCTTCCTAACAGTTCAATAAAACCACTTTTACAGGTTAAATGAATGTAAGAAAAACATCAAGATCAGATCACAAACTCTTTTGAAAAAAGGTGGGACTTAAAAAGCATTATTAGTTTCTTTAGTGGTAATGTCTTCAAGCCAAAAAATCTCTAAAGAGGAATCTACCTGTAGCCGAACAAGTTGGGTTTATTGCCCATCACGGTAAGGGAACCCACACACTTGGTGAATCCTGGAGTGTTTCGGTTAGGATATGACAAAAAGGACTTAGAATAGATTTTCAGCTCATGTTAAGTAGCTTTAGCAGAAGGCTTATGACAGTGGAGTTTTTTTCCAGACTGGGCGATCAGGAAACTGGGATAATTTTGTAATTGGTTAATAAATCTTATCTAGGAGGAGGAAGACTGCAGAATTGCTAAAGCTCTAGTTGGTAAAGAAGTTAGTAGTCACTACCAATAGTCAATATGGGAGATGCTTGGTCATTTTTATGGTTTAGGCTGTGTGTGTGCGAGTGTGTGCTTTCAGACATAACAACGGGGAGGTCTTTTATTTATTATTTATTTTTTTCTTCATCTTTCATAGTCACAGGTGGCCTTGTCTAGTGTTAAAACTGGTGTAACATTGTTTATAACAGGAACACTAAATCTTAACTGTGATTATCAGTCTAACTTTCCAAAACACCTAAGGGTTTGATGATGCTATTAAGCCAGTTTATACACTGTTTTTCCCTTTTTTCTGCAGGCAGTGAAATCATGCCACACAGGCATATCCACAGTATCACTCGAGACTACCTAAAAATCAGTTAAAAGTCATTAAGTAAATAAACAGAAGATAGGGAAAAAAACCAAAAATACAAGGTGGGGCCAAAGTAGGTTTACAGTTGTGAGTATATGAGAGTTTATTTTTCTATTACTATTTATTAATTGCTGTATTATTTTCTATATGAATAAGTATAAGTCCACTTTTGCCCCCCCCTTGTATTTTAAAATAACCCCCTTGAGTATTTTCTGTAGTGGAGGTCTTGTGGTGATGAATTCCCTCAGCTTTTGTTTGTGTGAAAAAGTCTTTATTTCCCCTTCATATTTAAAGGATAACTTTGCTGGATATATTATTCTCATCTGGTAATTTCTCTCTTTCAGTAGTTTGAATATTTTGTTCCACTGTCTTCTAGGTTGTTGAGTTTCTGCTGAGAAGACTCATGATAACCTAATGGGCTTTTCATTATAGGTTACTTTCTTCTTTTCCCTGGCCACATTTATAATTCTTTTTTTGTGGTTAGTTTTTGACAGTTATAATGGAATGTGGCTCGGAGAAGGAATTTTTGTATTGAGGTAATTAAAAGTTCTGTTTGCTCTTTGGATTCAAGAGTCTAGTTCTTTCCATAGGTTTGGAAAACTCTCATCAACAATTTGTTTTAATATGTTTTCCAATTCTTTCTCTCTCTCTTCTTGTATGCCTATTATTATATTGTTATTTCTAATGGAGCCAGATAGTTTCCATAGAGTTTCTCCATTTTTTATGCTCAAGTTTCTTTCTTCTTTCTTCTGCATCATTTCTATATTATTTTTTTAAAGATTTTATTTTTATTTATTTTTAGAGAGAGAGGAAGGAAGGGAGAAAGAGAGGGAGAGAAAGATCAATGTATGGTTGCCTCTCACATGGCCCTCACGGAGACCTGGCCCGCAACCCAGGCATGTGCCCTGACTGGGAATCGAACTGGGACTGCCTGGTTCCCAGCCCGTGCTCAATCCACTGCACTACACCAGCCAGGGCTCTATATTATTTTTGATATCACTAATTTTATTCTTTATCTGGTCACCTGTATTCTCTAAGCTCTCTAGATCATTCTTGATCACTTTTACTTCTGTTTGGTTCTTTAATAAAGTTTAAATTTATTTGGAAAAGCACTCATTTTCTTCATTAATTTGTTTTCTGAGCTCATTAATTGCTTAGCTGTATATTTTGCATCTTATTGAGTTTTTCAGAATTGCAAACTTGAATTTTCTGTCATTTAAATCACATATTTCCATGTTTTCAAGTTTGGATTTTGGAAATTTTTAAAATTTTCTCCCTGAGCTGCCTTGATACCTTGGTTACTTATGGTACTTGATGGATTTCTTCTCTGTCTAGGCATCTAGGCTCACGTAACCCAGCAAGCTTCTAAGTTGCTTTTCCTCCCATAACCTCAGACCTCTCCAGAGTCCCTCTGGGCCCTGATCCCATGACTAGTTGCAGAGTGTGCCCTTTGCTCAGGAAAAAAGTGCTTCTGTATTAACAGTTCTCAAGTTTGCAGATAATGTGCTGGGTAACCCAAAACCAAGGATGAAGAGAAGCAAGCCCTGAGAGGTTAAGTGTTGGCCAGGGTCCATGGCTTTGTTTCTCTGTCTGGAATGTCAACTGCCAGACAACCGTGGCCACAGCTTTCTGCTGTGTTATTTCCCAGGTCACTGGTCTCAGCCATAGCTTGTACTGCCTACTCCTAAAGAGGTGTCCACCAAATTTTTGTGTTCCTTCTGGATGAAGGAAGTGCCAGCCACAACTCATTTCTTTCCTCTCTCAGCTGAGCCCTGCTATGAGCTCACAGCTGCAGAGCTGTGTCTGTGTTTCCTTTGAGCTCTTTTTTCCTTTTCACCTCTCCAGTTTACTCCCACTCGCCCACCTTTAGATGTTTCAATGCACAAATCTCTCTGATGTGTGTGTGTTGAGCAAGGAATCCTTTCTTGAGTTATAGCTGTTCATATTGTTGAAACTTCAAGGGGAGAGATCAAGGGGACCTCTTACAACTCCATTCCTCTGATGTCAGTTTGACCATCAATATTATTAAGAATATTATTCTGTGCTACATAAATAGGTTGGTGATGAATTTACTTTTAAGACAAATTAATTTTAAGTAAAAATGACAGAAAACATTAACACCATGCAGGTACTTAGGGAGTTATGTTACCTGAGTTTAGCATGAAAAATCTACCCAAATGGGCAAAACTGTTAAAGTAATAGCAACATAGAACTTTTGTTCATGGATAGTTTGGTTCCAGTTTTTAATTTTATACACAATTAATGTGAAGTTTTCAGTCATTTGATTATAAATGCAATATATTAGTTTTTTTAATCCACTCGTATACTGTGGTACATTTACACAATGGAATAGTAGGCAGCAGAATTATAGGGGTACCAGAAGGAGAAGAGGAAGAGCAACAAATTGAAAACTTATTTGAACAAAAAATGAAGGAGAACTTCCCCAATCTGGCAAAGGAAATAGACTTCCAGGAAGTCTAGGAAGCTCAGAGAGTCCCAAAGAAGTTGGACCCAAAGAGGAACACACCAAGACACATCATAATTACATCACCCAAGATTAAAAATAAGGAGAAAGTCTTAGAAGCAGCAAGAGAAAAGAGGACAATTACCTACAAAGGAGTTCCCATTAAGACTGTCAGATGATTTCTCAAAAGAGACCTTTCAGAAAAGAAGGGGCTGGAAAGAAATATACCAAGTCATGAAAGGCAAGGACCTGCATCCAAGATTACTCTATCCAGCAAAACTTTCATTTGGAATGGAAGGGCAGATAAAATGGTTCTCAGATAAGGTCAAGTTCAAGGGGTTCATCATCACCCAGCCTGTGTTATATGAAATGTTAAAGGGATTTATGTAAGACATGGAGGGTTATCAATGGGGGAGTGGGAGGGGAAGAGAGGGGGAAAGGTACAGAGAATAAGTAGCATAAATGGTAGGTAGAAAACAGACAGGGGGAGGTTAAGAATACTATAGGGAATGTAGAAGCCAAAGAACTTATGCAGGTGACCCATGGACAAGAACTAAAGGGGGGGCAGACGAAGGGGTATGCAAGGCAGAGGGTAATAAAGGGGGGGAATGGAACAACTATAATAGCATAATCAATAAAATATATATATTAAAAAAAAGAACAAATTGACAGTAACCAGAGGGGAGGAGGGAGTGGGATAATGAGGGAAAATAGGGGAAGGGCCATCAAGGAACATGTAAAAAGGACACATGGACAAAGTCAAAGGGGGGGTAGGTTCAAGGGTGAGAGGAAGGGATGGGTGGGGCAGGGGGCCATGGTGGGGTGAAAATGCAGACATCTGTACTTGGATGACATAAAAAAATAAGAATATATTAGATCTTAAACATTGGTTACCAGTACAAAGTTTTTAGTCATATTTGAGTTTTTAACTAGGTGCAATTAATTTGTATTGCCGTCTTTATAAACTGAAACAGGAGATTGCCTAAACATTAAACATTCTTGTTCACAAAATATGAGAGTCATGGCACTGTGAACAAAATAGATTGAAAGATAATCATGAACTCTTGACATGATTATGAATAATATTTATGTATTCAAAACAATTGATAGCATTTGTTAATATTTATTTTGGCAATCAAAATAAACATGTGGAAAATAAGAAAATATGGGCTACTGGTACATATTCTGAATATATAGAGGTCAAAAAATAATGGGGGGGAAATACCTTTGTATGTCTCAGAATATAATTTAATTGTTTTCTCTGGACCTTTCAAAGATCTTTAAATGTGGCCTTCTCAAAGATCTTTAAGAAGGCCACATTTAAACATTTTTCATGTCTCTGATTCTGATGTATGAGAGAAGCGAATTCAGTTCCTTTCTCTTCTGTTTTCTTGCTTTCTGAGGTAATTTCCTCTTGTTGTGTGAATTTTCTGGCATGGACTTGCTTCTCTCTGGAAGCAATATTTAAATTATTTCCAAAGATAAGTGTGTGTGTGTGTATGTATGTATATATATATAGTTCTTTAAGAACCTATTGTTCTTAAATGTTTCTCTTAAAAATTTAGCAACCATATTGGATATGTTATTTTTTTTTATTGTTGTTCAAGTGTAGTTACCAGGGGCTTGGGCATGAGAGAAGCTGGGGGATGCTGGTCAAAGGTATGAAGAGCAGTTATGCAGGATGAGTAAGTCTAGAGACCCGAGGTATAACATGGTGACTGCAGTTAATAATGCCGTTGATAATGTAGTTGAATACTGGATTTTCTAAGAGAGTAGATTTCAGGTGTTCTCATCAAATCTGTTATATATAATTTTATATATATAATTTATATGTGTGCATATATAATTTTGGTTAAAAAACAAATACATCGGCAGTGTTAAATATTTCTGTTTTGATAGACTTTTGAATCAGAGTAAAACAAAGTAAGAGGTTATAAAGCACATGCACTCACACACATATTTGAATAAATGAGTTTGGCTCTGTTTTTTTTTAACAATAGTGTAAATTATGAGTACACACTTATTTGCATCTCATAGCATGTTTTGTCTTAATAGGGTTTCCATTTTATTTAACAGATAATGTGAAAAAAGAATTGCTTCTCCAGAATGCCACATTGATTGATTATTCAGTATTTTTAACTTTAAGGAGTGAGCGATAAAAAAAAAAAGAAATAACTCTAATTTAGACTCCAAACAGTGACAGATCTGAAGTGATTTACATGACTGTTTACATGTACTGATCAAATGAATGTCAATTATATTAACATGGGAAATAAGCAGGCCTGTGTTTTGAATTGTGTCAATTTTCTGACAGCACACATTACATACAGTGGGTAGGTCCAAACACTTAATTTGATTTTTGAAATACCAGATATGTGTCACATCAAAACAAAATGACTTTACACTGTGCCAATAGTTCTTCATCATCTTAGCAAGAGAAAAAATACCAAAGTTTGACGAATATCTTATTTTCCTTTCTTAAGCCAGGGAATGGTTTCAATCATGTCTCTGATTCTCATGCGTGAGAGAAGTCAATTCAGTTCCTTTCTCTTCTGTTTTCTCAGTTTCCGAGGTGATTTCCTCTTGTTGCGTGGATTTGATGACATGGGCTTGCTTCTCTCTGGAAGCAATATTTAAAATTATTTCCAATATTTAAAATTCTGAGGTACGGGTTCACTCTAATGCAGCCAGGTTCCGAATAAAACAACAGAAACATAAAGGTTAACAATGTGAACTTCTATTTGACTTCCCTGTGATTTCTTTTCCTAACATGATGCTAAATTTCCTGGGTTTTGCCTCATAATTGTTTTTTGTTATAATTTCTTCCCTGTCTTCTCAAAAAGCTTCCCATCTCATTACTCATTTAAAATCCTGTCTCTCAAATCTAGCGCTGGGCGATTACGCAGTTTTCACTCTAGTCTGATATATGGACACAGTGTCCTGGGTGACATAGCCAATATGTTCTGCCAATTCATTCAAAGAAGATAAAGAGTTCTTTTAGCTCTAGACAAATACAAATAACACTATGGAGATGATCTTTTTTAATATCTCCACCTTTTTACCCATTAATGTTCTTAGAAAGGAATATATCATGTCCAGACCTGCCACTACTTTTTCCATGGGGTGGTGGGGGAAGTAAGCTGCATTAGAGTATTTGGACTTGCAAGTTTTACTAGAGCCAAATTATCATTGAAGTCTATCCTTTTTCTGTAAGCTATTATTAGGTAGCAGCTAGGCACCACCAGAGGGGAGATAAAGGCAGGGCCATCACCATTACAATCTAACAAAGAACATAATACAGGAGGCTAGAAGCAAAAGGAGACACGTCTCACCAGTTCACCCAGCAGTCCTGAGCCTGGTTTGATAAGATTGCCGGGTGTCCTGAATATCACCAGCAGAAATAGCACAGAAGGAGGTGAGTCCTAGAGATTGTGCCAGGAAAGCGGGGCTTCTGTAACAATCTTACTGAGATCGCTGGTGTTCCAAACATCACAGGCAGGGACAGCGCAGGAGGAGGGATGTCTCAGAGACTCTGCTGGGAAAGGCAGCCTCAGTAACAATTTCACTAAGACAGAGAGCCTTAACTAACTGAGAAAGCAAGGCTTTGTAGCTGTGTATTCTTCCCAAGGTTTAGAAGAGGGAAGTGCAGGGGAAACCTAACAGCTGACCGAGGTATAGAACCCCTGAACCCCAATACCTGGAATACTTAGATTAGCTAAGCACCCACTTGTAGCCTCGGCTCAAGTACATAGAACAAACTTACTAACGACATTATTTCCTCTATACATAGGGGACTATGGTAGCTTTTTGCTCAAGTGTGTTATTTCAGGGACAAACTTGCCATCTCATTTCTATTATATGTGTTTGTCTCTTGATTGAATTTTTCTCTTGTGGGCAAAGCAAGAATGGGGGTGGGGCAGGGAGGCCTCCTGGCTCTGGTCTCTCTCTCTGTAATATTGTTATGGTTTTTCTTTTTAAAATATTCTTGAGACTATTTCTCTCTCCTCCTAATCTCTGTGCAATTTTGTTATAACACAAAAGCACCGGGTAGTTGGAGAGCAAGTGGGGTAACAGATTTAGTATGAAAATGTTAAATGGTAGAAGCTTGTGATAAAATAATAAAGCAATTAAGGAAAGTAAGAAGATAAAATCTAGATGTAACACTCATGATAATAATTGTATAAAAGTTGATTCCTCACTTAGGAGAGGACTGTGAGTTGCCAACAAAGGATGCTTCCATCTTGTTACAAAATCTCATTTGAAGTTTAATTGGACATCATAGCTGGGAAATGAGAATAGAGTCGTGCACTGGAAATTAAAGTTTTACCTAGAGGTTGACATGTGCCATCTTTCCTCAAAGCTCATTAGTGAAACTAGTCAAATGGTTTTTCCTAACTATAATGAGTCTAGAAAGTGGAGTCTGCCATGTACCATGGAAGTGGAATAGCTGGATAAAATATAAGGTGCTCACTTAAATTAAATTTGGTACAGAAACACAAAAACATTTTTAATATACAATAAGATGTGCAAGCATGTATACCATGACTCTACATGAGGAAGACAAACAATCCAATTTAAAAATGGGCAAAGGGCTTGAACAGACACTTCTCCAAGGAGGACATACAGAGGGCCTAGAGACATGAAAAAAATGCTCAGCATCACTAGCCATCAGAGAGATGCAAATTAAAACCACAATGAGATACCACTTCACACCAATCAGAATGGCCATCATTAACAAATCAGCTAACAACAAGTGCTAGCAAAGTTGTGGAGAAAATGGAACCCTAGTACACTGTTGGTGGGAATGCAGGCTGGCGCAGCCACTTTGAAAACAGTATGGAATTTCCTCAAAAAAGTAAAAATATAGTTGTCTTTCAGTCCAGTGATCCCACTGCTAGGACTATACCCTAAGAATCCTGAAACACCAATTCAAAAGAACCTATGCACCCTAATGTTCATAGTGGCATTATTTACAATAGCCAAGTGCTGGAAACAGCCTAAGTGCCCATCAGCAAATGAGTGGATCAAAAAATGGTGGTACATTTACACAGTGGAATACTACACAGCAGAAAGAAAAAAGGAACTCTCAACTCTTTTTTTTTTTTTTTTAAACTTAATTTTCATTATTCTTTTTTTTTTTAAAGATTTTATTTATTTATTTTCAGAGAGAGAAAGGAACGAGAAAGAGCAATGTATGGTTGCCTCTCACATGGCCCTCATTGGGGACCTGGCCCGCAACCCAGGCATGTGCCCCGACTGGGAATCGAACCGGGACCCTCTGGTTCCCAGCCCGCGCTCAATCCACTGAGCTACTCCAGCTGGGCTTGAACTCTCAACTCTTCACAGCAGCATGGATGGAACTGGACAGCACTATGCTAAGTGAAGGAAGTCAGGTGGTGAAAGTCAAATACCATATGATCTCACCCATAAGTGGAACCTAATCAACAAAACAAACAAATGAGCAAAGCAGAACCAGAAACTTGGAAATAAAGAACAAGTAGATAGTGACCAGAGGGAAGAGGAGAGGGAGATGACATGGAAAGGAGGGGAAGGGACAGAGAAAGAACACCAATGAAGGACTCCTGGTTATACACAATAGGGGGGATTGACTGTGGGAGTCAGGGGGGTAGGGGTAGGAGTGAGCAATGGGAAAAAGTAGGACAACTGTAACTGGAAAACTATTAAAAAAAATAAATTCAAATTTAACAAGTTGCTAAATTTTGCTACCCCACTGAGAAATCAAGGACAGCTTGATGACAATCACCATTAATGTCTTCCACAATCCTTTTATTATTATTATTTTAATAACAAAAAATTTGGTTCACTTCCTTTCTCACACATCGAGTACAGTAACTTCCCCTCGTGGCAGACAAACCACATCCTCTCCAGTCATAGTTCAAAAACCTGGGTAGTAGAAATGCTGTACTGTCTCTCCATCAGGTCATTTTTCTCAGGCTTATGCACTAAATAAACAATCTCTCTGACCTTCACACACCCAGTATGCAACAATGGAATGTGGATACACCAACTGTAAGAAAACCTTAGGTAGACAAGTAAGAATTAGCGACACAGTAATTACAGGTTATGACATCCCACTAGACAGAAAATATGAGGTTGACTATCTTGGCATGGGGATATTCATTAATCAGTTCCTGACACTCACTGAAAAAGGACCTGCCATTTGCACTGTTTTGATTTGTTCATTTGTTTGTTTTGACTCTTTCAGTATTTTCAGTTTCTTCTTTCACCATTAACTTCATTTAAAATATGTGGAGCGAGGGACATAAAGGAAAAAATAAACAAATGGGACTTAATAAAAATAAAAGGCTTCTGCACAGCTAAAGAAAACAGCATTAAAATGAAAAGAAAACCAACCATATGGGAAAACATATTTGCCAATGATACCTCAGACAAGAGTTTGATCTCCAAAATATATATAGAACTCATACGACTCCACACCAGGAAGGCAAACAATCCATTTAAAAAATAGTCAAAGACCTGAACAGATACTTCTCCAAGGAGGACAGAAGGCCCAGAGACATATGAAAAGATGCTCAGCATCACTGGTCATCAGGGAGATGCAAATTAAAACTACAATGAGATACCCTTTCGCATGGATCAGAATGGCCATTATAAACAAATCAACAAAGAACAAGTGTCAGAGAGGATGTGGAGAAAAGGGAACCCTACTGTACTGTTGGTGGGAATGCAGACTGGTGAAGCCACTGTGGAAAACAGTATGGAATTTCCTCAGAAAACTAAAAATTGAACTGCCTTTTGACTCAGCAATTCCACTATTGGGATTATATCCTAAGAACCCTGAAACTTCAATTCAAAAGATACTATGCACCCCAATGTTCATGGCCACTCAATTTACAATAGCCAAGTGCTGGAAGCAACCTAAGTGCCCATCAGTAAATGAGTGGATCAAAAAACTGTAGTACATTTACACAATGGAATACCACACAGCAGAAGGAAATAAGGAGCTCCTACCCTTTGCAACAGCATGGATGGAACAGGAGAGCGTTATGCGAAGTGAAATAAGCCAGGCAGTGAAAGACAAATACCATATGATCTTACCTATAAGTGGAACTTAATCAACAAAACAAACAAGCAAACAAAATATAACCAGAGACATTGAAATTAAGATCAAAGTGATAGTAACCAGAGGCAAGGTGTGAGGGGATAATGGGAGGGAATGGGGAAGGGTGTTCAGGAACAGGTATAAAGGACAAATGGACAACAGCAAAGAGGGGTACAATCAGGGGTGGGGAGAGGGGATGTCTGGGGTGGCGGGGAAGTAGTGGGGTGAAAATGGAGACGACTGTACTTGATTAACAAGTACTTGAAAAAAAAAGAAAAAGAAATAAAGTACGTGGTGAGTCTGCCCTTTGGGTAGGACTTCATAAAGTTAACAGTTATGTTCATGTACATTCAAATATTAAGAAATACACTATTGTCTTCTGTTTGTGATTTATAATTTAATGATGGCCACTTGAAGGCCATTTGAAACATTCAGTTTGGGAGCCAAAGTCCTGCTCAAAAAGACTCAAAGTAATACAAAGTAACAGTCAAAGTGACACTTAGCTGGAGACTCAAGAGTAAGCATAACATTGATGTTCTGATTCTTTCCTTATGCCTACAGTCTGAGTAGTTCCTGTGAGCCTTCTAAATTGTGCCAGATGCAAGCTTTTTGCTTTCGCCTTCAATTCTTCTTCCTTCAACTGTACATTTTAGAGGAAATTTCTTTGAAAATAAAATCATGTATTTCTTCATGAGATAATTTCATAATCAGGAATTACCTATGGATATATAAAATCTGATATATGAAACTACAAAAATGATAGAAGATAGAAAATTCCTGTTTCCTGAGACATTTATATTTCTTATGAATTAACCAATATTTAAAAAGCTGTTCAGAAAAATTTTCAATAAAAATATACCAAAAAAACAGAAGAATCATGCAACACTCTTTTTAAAAATATGTAGCAATAAAATATGTTTCTTTACAATTATCTAATTACATAGGAAATTAACCTGGCCATCTGAGGAGAACAGAAGTCATTTAGATTTGACTCATTAAGATCATCTTGCTTTTGTGATGGAAATTATATTGCAGAGCTTAAGTGCTGTTCTTACAGGAAGAACACGTCTTACTGAATAACTTACTAATAACTGTTATACTATTAAAGGTATTCTAATTGCAATTGAATAGTTCTTATTTAAATGTATCTTCTCAGTTGCATACAGAACGACGTTATTAGAGGTGTCAGTGGAAGAGACATATTTTATGTGAATATGTCAATAAAAATGAAAGGAGAAATATTTGGAAGAACTGTGATGAATATTTGTAAAAGTATATGAATTTTTTTAATGTCTTAAATAAATGCTGCTAAGAACCATAGGGCAAGAGTTTTACAATTGATGAAAGTACATATAAGGTTATCTTTATAATGGCTTTCAAATTATTCAAATGATATAATTTATAATGTAGAAAATTCTGACAAATTCTGATCACATTAGTTTTTCAAGTGGAATTTTCTACCCCCAAAGTCTGTCACTATCTAATTAAAATGCTAATTAGTATTGACAAGACTTGGAAATTTTACCTAGCTATTACTGAACCCTAATCTGGAAAATGATAATTATGAAAAAGTCTCATATTTCCACACAAGACAAACTTCTGCTTTAATGCCTTCTTAGAGAGGTATTTTCCAGTTAATATTTGATTTTAGCATTAAGCTGTGAAATCATTTAAAAATTACTGTATTTTATAAAACAGATTGTCATAAATTGCTAACATCAAGCTATCCTTTTATTACTCATATTGAGTTGGGGCTGTAACAAGATTGATTCTAAGATTATTAAAAGAAGATCCTTTATATTCTTGACAATGATGTCAAATTATGTGCAATTGTAAAGACTTATTGTATATCACTTCCCTTGGTTGAGTCTATTCTTAGTTTTTCATTCTATAACATCGATTTCTCTCTCCTATTCTGTCCCCAGCTCCATATTGTGTAAATCATGGTGGATTTCCAACATCTGAAAAAGTTAGCATTCATTCCCTCATTCATGTTCTCTTACACTTCCCAATTATACAACTGTACCCTAGTTATTACTCTCTTTAGATAATAAGACATTTAAACCTCCCGATTGTTTTGCTCATTGTCCTCTTCCATTCTGAAAGCCAGCCATGGCCAGGGAAGTGTCCCTCATGCAGCACCAGTCACGCTAACTCCTCCCCCTCCAGCTTTCATGTGTGAAGGAGGCTCGTGACTGCAGCGGGCTCACCCAGGTGTTCCATGAAACAATCTCCTTACTCTCAGGTCAGTGGGAGGGCAACCTTATTTCCATTTTCAGCTTTAATTCTTCTTACTATGCATGTAATGTAACATAGTCATGTGTTCCAGGGTTTAGGACTTGGCCATCATTGATGCTTTTGTCTATCACACCCAATTTTTATTTTCTCTGGTCTGGTTAGGCTGATAGGTAAATGACAACAATGTTTTTTTGTTTTTTGTATTTTAAAGATTTTATTTATTTTTAGACAGAAGGGAAGGGAGGGAGAAAGAGAGGGAGAGAAACATCAATGTGTGGTTGCCTCTCACGTGGCCCCCATTGGGTACCTGGCCTGCAACCCAGGCATGTGCCCTGAATCGGAATCAAACCAGCAACCCTTTGGTTCGCAGCCCACGCTCAATCCACTGAGCTACACCAGCCAGGGCTAAATGCCAGCAATGTTAACAATCTGATGTGAAAGGAATGTGCTATTGTATTTTGTTTCATGTATATACATATTGAAATGTAAAGGCATTTTCTATAATTTTACTTTGGAGTTCTATATAAATAAAAACTCGATGTTGAATTTTAACAAATACAATTTCAGTACATAAGCAGATCACTTTTTCTTTTAATGCAAAAGGTATATTGCTGTTTCCTAATATAGAGCTATATATTTTTTCCAAGCTAGAAACCTATTTGATCTTCTAATACTATTTCAAAGGTCTGTTTCAATTTTATTTGATTTTTTTCATTAATATTTATAGGTGAGACTGACTTACTGTTTCTTGTTTAGAACTATCTTCACTGGTTTTGATGAAAAAAATTATTTTTTCAATAGAAGATACAAGTGAGTCTTTTATTTCCATCTTCCACATGAGTATAGAGTAGTAGAACGTGAACTATGTGTTAAATATAAGTATAGGCTACGATTCACCTGTAAAGTAATCTGGACCTGGTGCATTTTGAGATTAAATTTTTGACATTGTTTTTCATTTCCTCTATGGCAATTATCTGTTTGGTTTTTCAAAATGTCTTTTCTCTTATTTCATGCAATTTTTAGTCAATTACCAATCAACCAATTACAGAAAGATTTGCAAACTGTCAGTAAGTTTAGAATGGACTCTAATAATCTGCTTCTCAGTGACAATCAATCAACAAAAATCTCATCTCAGGATCTGCATTTCTCTAGTTGATGTCAAACTACATACAATTTTGAATATCTGCCAATAACTGACATCCTTACTTATCAAGGTCATGTGGAACGTCAGAGGCTTACCCTACTGAGTGAGTGTGTCTCTGGTGAGCACAGTTCTCTTTGATTGTAGTAAGGATAGATTCAATTTGCCTTTCGAGTTGAGATATAAGTGTGCTTAAAATCCTTTGATATGTGAAATAACTGTTAAAAGATGCTAAAAATAAACGGAATAAAATGTCAATAGAAGATGGTATCAACATCAAATAACTGAATTAAAATGATAAAGTTGAAATGACTGTTTATTACAGCACATTGGGGATATGCTGGTTAGACATGATCTGCTTAAGCAGAGTAGCATGATGGTTGGATATTGACTTTTTTGACACCACGAAGTTCAAATATTGGTGGATTTTCTGGAACATCAGAGGGCCCCATCATTTATTAAAGTGGATTTATTTCTGATGTGATTATTGTTTATTGGAGGTCACATAAAGGTGTATTTATTAAAGTGAGGACACCCCTGGTTGGCTGACTTTCAGAAGGTAGAGACTGAAACTGACTTTTTATTTCATGAAAGTCTTATTCACTGAGCCAAGTTGTCATTGATTGAACAGTTTGAAACTGTTCGAGCGAGCACTTGTTACCATAGCTAAAATATAATATTCTTTTCCGATTTCGATGGGACATTTTTGTTCTCAGTCACTCCTTTCATGCGTCGGGACAAACTATCATGTATTGTCCAGACCTTCATTATTGTCAATTCTCTTTGTAGGGGAGGTTTCAAAGGCTTTTGATATTCAGTGCGTGCATCACTAGCATAATTTCATCCCATTTTAAAAATACAGTTTGCTTTTCTAAGCCATTCTATGTTCACAGAAACACTGAAAGGAATGTACAGAGATTTCCCATACCCCACCGGCCCCCATATATGCATAACCGTCCCCATTATCAATCTCCTCCTTAGTTCCCTTGCTCTAATTTATTAACCTACACAGACATGTCGTTATCACAAAAGTCCACAGTTTGTTACCCCATCCTTTTGTCTCTATAGTCTTGCCGTCTCGAGAGTGTCATCCCGTATATTTGGAAGCATGCAGTGTGCTCCTTTCACATGGTGACTGGTATTTGCCCCACGTCTTTTCATGGCTTTGGTAGCTCATCTCTCTGGGAAACAAGTGATATTTCATTGTCTGGACTGACACAGTTGCCTACTGAAGACTATCTTAGTTGCTTCTAAGTTTTGGTATTATGAATTCCAAATAAATAAATTATGAATCAAACGGCTATAAACACTCATGTGCTGTTTTTTTTGTGGACTGACTTTTTCAACTCTTTGAGGTAAATACCAAGAAATGACTGCTGGGTCTTATGGTAAGAGGGTGTTCAGTTTTTTTAAAGAAACTGCCAAACTACCTTTCAAAATGTCTGTGCCACTTTGCATTCCCATTATTGAAACTGCAGAACAGTTAGCACATCACTGTTCTACCCAAACCTCTGCACTAAGAGACTTGATTAAATCTAGACTAGCTTCTGCTCACATGAGGCTGTGTTTCTAGGATGATACCAGGACTCCTGTTAAAATACTTGCCTGTGAAAACTCAACACTGCCAGGAGAATTTACTGTTTGTTTTGGCCAACTTCTGGTGATAGGTACCTGACCACCCTTTCTTAGAGCATTTCCTAAAAAGGCCTTACAATTGTGAATACATATCTCCTACAAATCAGCAATGCATTTGTCAAGGACCCGAGGGCCATTCCTTTGAAATGTAATAATAATCAAGAAGTGTAGCTCTGTCTCCAAGTCTCTGTTAGGTATAGATTCCTAACTTCAATAAATTCCAGTTAGCAAACACAGCTAGCTTGACTGCATTTCAATTGACTAATCCTTCGTAAGTTTTTACTTCTCTCACTCTGCTGAGCTCTTGGTCTCTCCCCTTTCTCATTTTCCCTTTGAAAAGATCACTACCTTCGTAGAAATTGGGATGGTGAAGAGACCTTTCTTATATTATAAATAATTCCTGAATAAAATCTGTTTCCATATATCAACAAATGTTTGGATGTGTTTATTTCTGACCTTATCAATGAATAAGAGTTCCTCTTGCTCCACATCCTTGCCTGCTTTGGAGTTTTGGGGTTTTATTTTATTTTATTTTTTTTAGCCATTCCAATAGGTGTGTAATAGTATCTAACTGCTGTTTTAATATACATTTCTGGTACTTGTTTTCTTGGATTTCTGCTCAAGTAAATTGTGATCC
Source organism: Micronycteris hirsuta (assembly GCA_004026765.1). Taxonomy (NCBI): domain Eukaryota; kingdom Metazoa; phylum Chordata; class Mammalia; order Chiroptera; family Phyllostomidae; genus Micronycteris; species Micronycteris hirsuta. Next base: position 28,017 of record PVJI01013500.1, read on the forward strand.
AGTAACTCTCCTGGACCTGTCAGTTGTTTTTATTTATTTATTTTTAATTTGTAGGGCAGCGGTTTGCCTTGTGACCTTAGTTCTATTATAAATCTGATAAAAATACAGTCATGTGTTGAATAATGAATTTTGCTCAACAATGGTTTGCATATATGACAGTGGTCCCCGTAGGTTAGGGGACCCCAACCCACTGCCTCAGGGCAATACTGGTCTGTGGCCTCTTAGGAACAGGGCTGCACAGCAAGAAGTGAGAGGCAGGCAAGCAGCAAAGCTTTGCTCGCATTACCACCTGAACTCTGCACTCCTGTTTCTTCCACTTGTATGTGAAGAAATTGTCTTCCACAAAACCTGTCCCTGGTGCCCAAAAGGTTGAGGACCGCTGTATTAGACTATATGTCACTGGCAAAGGGGTTCTTGCCCCTCCTCAAGATGGAAATCAAGAGAGAAGTTGAGCCTGGCTGCTGTGGTTCAGTGGATTGAGCGCTGGCCTGCAAACCAAGGGGTCACCCTTTCAGTCCTGGTCAGGGCACATGCCTGGGGTGTGGGCTGGGTCCCCAGCTGAGGGTGTGAGAGAGGCAAGCGGTGGATGTATCTCTCATACATCAATGTTTCTCTCCCTTTCTTTCTCCCTCCATTCCCGTCTCTCTAATAAATAAAATCCTTAAAAAAAAAAGAAGGCGAACAGATTCAAGGCAAGATATTTACTAAAAACAAGGTGGAGGGAAAGAAGAAAGGAAGGGAGGTTGGTGCACCGAAGGGGCACACACTCAGGAAGAGTGTGGATCCCAAACTGCGGACAGGGCCTGGTTTATAAGGGCCAGGTTCTTCACACAGGCACAGAGCAGAGCTTTTTGGACAGAGCCTGAAGAGAAACTTTAAATTTTTTAAACTTTATTTTTATTGTTTACACTAATGTAGATGTCCTCACTTTTCCCCTCTTTGACCACTTCTAACCAGCCCTTGCCCCCTCCCTTCCTTCAAGCCATCACCATGTGTGTGTGTGTGTGTATACATATACAGGTGTATGTGTGTGTATATATTTTTTAGCTAATCCCGTCACCTTTCATCCAGTGCCCCTGACTCCTCTCCCTTTCTGTCAGCTGTCTGTGTTCCATGTGTCCGTGCCTCTGTTTCTATTTTGTTTGTCAATTTATTTTCATTAGGTTCCACATGTAAGTGAGATAAACTTATCTAGGAGAGCCTTAAAAAATAACTGAAGAGTATTCTCATCCACTTAAGACAGACTCAGCCAGCCTCATATTTTGGAGCTAAATTTTCGTAAGAAATGGAAGGGTCTGTGGTTCAGGAGGGTTTTATTTCTTTCAACAAGAGCAATATCTGTGGGGCTCAGCAATAGGTTCCCTCTCACTCACAGCACCTCGGTTTTGAATACAGAGATTATGTCCCAGTAATCACTGACCAAGCTTAGCACAGAGGAGCCTGTCCCTCCTTCTGGTGAAATAGACTCAGGGGTCCTACAGCCCTCTCAGACCTAGCTTAATAGTATTCAGAGTAAATTGGTACAAATTCTTTGGTGAGGACTGAAGATCCTGTATAAGGACACAAGTCTACAGGAATGGGCTTAACAAGTATTACATGCATGACATTGCTGCTTTAGTAAAAACTTTCTGTGGCAATAGGTATCTAGCCTGCTCCTGTACTTTGAAATATTTTCAGGTTGTGTTGATGTAAAGTATGGATAAATTTTATTTCTCCCTTGAATTCAATACCAGAGAGAGCCTTTTTGCTAAATAGGGACATATGGAACCAACACAAATTTCCAAAGTCAAAATATTGAGCCCTTAGTTCTACACTCTGCATATTAAACATTCGTACTTTTTATAAACACACACAGTTCCTTAATATGACCACTGCTCTAAAATGCAAGAGCTAAAACTACATTGTCATAACAATCCCTTACGACCCTTAATTTTCTTGTTTTCTTATTCCTACTAACAGGCCACCTCCACTCCCTCCTGACTGTCACATGTATGGTGATTTATGCCTTAGTCTGTTTCTCCTCAGTTTTCCAATTAATCTAGCCCACATCCCTATTCACGAAGCCGCACTGACAGCTTTGATAGTCTGTTGTTGACCCGGTCAGAAGGAAGCAGAGGTAGGGCTTGTGAGACCGTATTTATCAGCTCCGCAGAAGTGAAGAGTAATGCCTTACGCCTTCACACTCACCACTCATTCTCTGTCTCACTGAGAGCCATTTCCTGTCCTGCAAGCTCCACTCATGGGAAGAGCCCTATCCTGTATTCGTATTGTATTTTTACTGTACCTTTCCTATGTTTGGATACACAAATAGTTACTTTTGTGTTACAACTGATTGCAGCATTCAGTACAGTAACATGTTGTACAGGTTTGCAGTCTAGCAGCAATGGGATGTACCATTTAGCCTAGGTGTGTAGTGGGCTGTACCATCTAGGTTTGTTTAAATGCACTTTTTGTTGTTCACACAACAAAATTGCCTAATGAAGCATTTTCAGAACATAGTCCTCTTAAATGATGCATGGCCGTAGTTGATGTTTCAGTGTGCTCAGCTTTTTCTTGTTGTCAGAACATAGTGGTGACTTCCAAACTTCTTACATGCTGGGGTAGTAACTAGAAGTCCTACTTGTTTTCTTAACCACTTGTTGAAAGATTGGCCAGGAGAGTGGCTTGTCAGAGGCATTTATAAATCAAGGAAATAGACAGGGAACACTTGTGATACAAACAAGTATAGCTAGGAAAGCTATATAAGGGAGTGGAAGACAATCCAGAATCACAAGTGAAGAATTTCAAGGCTGATTTAATAAATAAACCCCAGTGAATTCTTTAATCCACCTTCAATAGCCAGGTTGTTTTTTTTCTAATAGAACCATGAAAAGGATGTTCATGAAAGGGAAAATTCAGGAGGAGTCTGAGAAAACATCTTAGTAATACTATAAATATTTGGAGACATTAAAATCATGAAGCTGAATGATGCTCAAGAAAGCTTAAAGAAAGAGGAGAGGTCAAAAAGGTCAAGTTATGTGGGCATATTTTACAAAGATTGTTGATATCAATGGTGTAATTACTCTGCAACATGTAATGCACAGCATAGGAAGACTACCTTTATGTTGGATTTTTGGTTCAGGATTTTATAATGCTTTAAATCTGATTAAACTCATAATTCCCTGTAGGAAGATTCTATCAGTGTGACAGCTGTGTATATTGGTTGCTACTATTTTCAAACCAAAACTCTAATTAATTTATTGGTATATCTGTGCAAATATTATTTTAAGAATCATTTTTAAATATTTATTCTCTCCCCTTTAAATTAACTTTTTTTTTAAGATTTTGTCTATTTATTTATAGAGAGGGGAAGAGCAGGAGAAAGAGAGGGAGAGAATCATCAGTGTGTGGTTGCATCTTGTGCGCCCCTACTGGGGACCTGGCCTACAACCCAGGCATGTGCCCTGAGACTGGAAATTGAATCAGCAGCCCTTTGCTTTGCAGGCCAGCACTCAATCCACTGGGCCACACCAGCTAGGCCTAAATTAAAATTTTAACTAATTTCTGCTAGTGGTTATTTTTTTAATGAAAGTTTTGTATCTCTCCAATTAAGAACAGTTTTCTTTGATTTTATATAATAGAGATTCATCTAATTCGAAATGTGTCTCAAAAAACTGTGGTATTGTTACACAAAAGAATACCACACAGCAGAAAGAAAGAAGGAACCCCTGCCCTTCCCAAAAGCATGGATGGAACTGGAGAGCATTATGCTAAGTGAAATAAGCCAGGTGGTGAAAGATAAATATCATATGATCTCACCTATAAGTGGAACCTACTCAAAAAAAAAAAATGAGCAAAATAGATCCAGACACTTGAAAATAACGAACAAACTGACAGTGACCAGAAGGGCAGATGGAGGGGTTAATTGGAGAAAGAAGGGGAGGGGGAAAACAAAAGAACACAAATAAAAGATTCATGGGCAGGAACAATGGGAGAGATTGACAGTGGAGTAGGGTGAGATGGGGTTGGAATAGAACAGAGCAAAGGCAGGATAACTCTAACTTAAGTAATTAAGTTACTTAAGTTACTTAAGTATTTTTTAATTAAGTAATTAAAAAATAAAAAAATTAAAATTAAAAAAAAATTTTAAATGTGTCTCCATGATTTCACAGTGTAGTCTTTTTACATAAAAGAAAATTCAATCTTTATAAAATGGAGAATAATTTCTTCTTTTTAGAAATTATTTTTTAAAAACCATATACTTTTCATCATTTCCAAAAAATTTTATCTCCATATCTTTTATAATTTTTTTATGTTTTATAATGAAATACTCATTTGCTTGCCATGTCCTTCCTCTGGTTGGTTATTGCATATATCATTGAGTTAAAAATATCCAACCTGAAGTATGATTTGATAACTATAATATACTATAATATGTAATTTGGAAAGATAAATAAATTCAACATTAATAACAGAAGGTGCCATTTTAGAAGTTTTACATAGAAAACAATTGCATTATATATGTTTATATATACTATAATTTATATATTATATGAAGAGGATTAGTAGAAATCCTATAATATCATCTTGGATACAGATATTTTTTTCTTTTTTGCTTCACAATTGATTTCTGTTGTCATTAATTTAATTTTCTTGTGTTTCAATCCCTGTTTTGTTGTTGTTGTTGTTGTTGTTGTTTCTGTTGAATTTTACAACCTACCTCTGTGCTTAAGTAGAAAGTTGGAAGATGGGAATTTTTTGACCAACAAATTTCTATTTTAAAGAGCAGTCGCTTATCTCCTTAAACTATGCTTACACTTAGAATTTAGTAATATGCTAATTATCACACTACTTAACTGCTATTTACTTCAGCTTCGTGTCTTTCTTAAAATATTAATATTATTCAAACTTAGATCTTTTATTTTTTATTTATTTGTTTTAATTTTATTTGTTTTCAAAGAGGGGGGAAAGGAAGGAGAAAGAGAGGGAAAGAAACATCAATGTGTGGTTGCCTCTCACACACCCCTACTAGGGACCTGGCCCGCAACCCAGGCATGTGCCCTAACTGGGAATCGAACCAGCGACCCTTTGGTTCGCAGCCCGCACTCAATCCACTGAGCTACACCAGCCAGGCCAAACTTAGATCTTTTAAATTAGTCTCATACTAAAGATTCTCTCATTAGATATTTTTGGCTACCATTGACTATTTGCTCTTGACTCATGCTTTTCGATCCATATATACACTAAATTCTCTTAGAAGCTGCAGATACTTACATACAAATACCTGATAGATATTTACGAATATTTCAAAAACATATACATACAAGTACATCTATATACACATATATTTAAAATTTGGTTACTAATTATACATTTAAATATAGTGTATCTTTGAACCACATGGAAGACAATATATGTACAAGAACATTTTGTATGTAAAGTATTAGAATTTATGTTCAGAAGTTCTATGGCATATTTGAAGCATTTGAACCTATTTGATAAATGCATAAAATCATGTAATCATTGAATATTATTTAAAAGTTATTGATTTGTTTTTACAATGCTAGTCGTTAAGGTAATGTATTTTATTTTATCTATTTTCTTGTATATATTATGTTAAATATCTATTTATAATTTATTGATATTTCCATATTTATTCACTTTTTTTGGCAAGTTTTAGAATTGCTGTATCACCAAATAATCATGGTAAAGCTCAGACAAGTTTCTTCTACATATAACTTGTTTGAGAATTGTCGATGTGTAGTTCTTCAGTGCAATTTAAAATTCATTGAATTTTGAATACAGTTAGCAATGGTTTTCTGCACATTAATATGGAAAGACACATACATTTAATATTAAGAATAGAAATTGCCACATCAGAGTTTAACTTTTGAAAACAAGTCTCTCCTGCCCTGACAGATGTGGTTCAGTTGGTTAGGCACAGTCCTGCAAAGCAAAAGGTTACTGTTCAATCTCTGGTCAGGGCAGGTGCCTGGGTTGGGAGTTCAGCCCCGGTCCGGTCCTACATGAGAGTCAACCAATCAATATTTTTCTCTCACATTGATATTTCTCTCCCTCTATTTCTTCCTTCTTCTCATTCTCTCTAAGAATAAACAACTAAAATATTTAAAAAAGACAAAACGATTCTCTCCAAATTATGCTAAAAAAAAGAAATCTGAATCAATAAAAAAGCTGTGTCTTAGTGAGCAGCACTAGGCTTACGGTGCAAACAATGTAGGTTGCAGCCTCTGAAACAGGTGATTGAAGGAACAGAAAGTTCACTGTGTCTGGAAAATTGTGCCTGGGGACAACTGGAGGCATCCTGGCCTTTGTGTTCCAGGGAAAGACAGACAGCCACCTGCCCCTGGGAACAGCTGACTGCCCAGGACAGGAATATTGCAACTTTGCTCTCCTAATCCCCCCACACCTTCAAAGCCCCACACTGCACCTCGTTTGTTCCCTGGTATAAAAACGTTGGTCTGGACAAAGAGAGGGGAAGATGGTCTGTTAGGGTGTGAACCCACCATCTTCTCAGATTGCCGGCCATCTGAATAAAGTACCATAAAGATTCAGTTGCTGTCATTGCTTATTGGGTTTGGTAGTGACAGGTCGCCCGCTGGAGGGAGGGAGGACTGGATGAAAGGAGCTGAAAGGATTAGCCAAAGATCATATATGCATAACCTATAGAGGGAAGAGGGGGTGAAGGTGGGGAAGGTGGGCAAAAGGGGGGATGGGGACATCTGTAATAGTGTAAACAACAAAAATAAATAGTTCAATTCACTAGATTCCACATAAGACTGAATCATATGGTATTTGTCTTTCTCTGACTGGCTTATTTCACTTAGCATAGTAATCTCTAGGTCCATCCAAAATAGAGGAAGATTCATATATAGAGAGCAGCATGACAGCTTGGAGCAGTGGGAGGTCAGGGAGTGAAGAGGTTGAGCAAAAAGGAAAACGAATTCAAGGACATGGACAACAGTGTGGTTATTGTGGGGAGGAGGTATAAGGGACTAAATGAATGGAGAAATATAATAAAAATAAAGTAATGTAAATGGAAAAAATAATAGATGAAAAAGTAAGTAAATAAAAAGAAAATAATGAAATCCTATTTGAAATGTTTTGAGAGGAAATGACTTTTAAACTTGATTTCTGTATTCTGCCATGTTATAGACAAAATCATGAATAATCACTTAAAATTTAACCATTGAACATATTCTAGAAAGATGAATATTTCTTCCAGTATTCAGCAAGATGTGGACAATTGAAAGAGTGATGGCAAAGGGAAAAAGTAGAACTCAATGTTTGTCTAGATAGTATCAACAGGTAATATTAACACAAATTTAATAATTTCTTTTTTTTTCAGCTAACCTGTTTTCAATATAAATGGTGTCGGATGGGGAAAAAAAAGAAATTGAGAGTGGTATAAATTTTATGTCTCATTCAGGTAGAATATGATACATACTAACTCCAGAAATAAATGTCAATATATATAACACTAAAAGTTAAATGAAAAATCTGTGTTAAAGTAGAACACATTCAACAAAAATGTAAAATACTTAGGTGTAAATATAAAAACTGTATAGGATCTCTATAAGGAAAATTAGAAAACTAATAAACAAAATAATAGAAAAACTGAAGAAATAGAAAGATATTCAGTTTTCAATACATTTAGAGTCAATGTCAAAATACCAGTGCTTCCTAACTTGATCTATATTTTAAATGGAATCACAGTAAAAATCCCAGGAAATTATTTTGCCGATATGCCAAACTGATTTTAATCTTTATGCAGAGGGCCAAAGGATCCAGAATAGCCAACATAATATGGAAGAAACATAATGAAGTGGAGGACTAATGATAGCCAACTTCTAGTCCTACTGTAAAGCTACAGAAATCAGGATAGTGTGGTAACCATGAAGTAACAGACAAATAGATTGATGGAACAGAATAGAGAGCCCAGAAATAGACCCACACTGATGTATTCTCATCTTTGGTAATAGAGCAAAGGGACTACAATGGAGGAAAGATAGTCTTTCTAACAATAGGTGCTGGAACAACTGGATATCCATGGGCAAAAAAATCAATCTAGACACAAGCCTTAGACCCTTCACTGATATTAACAAAAAATAAATCATAGAATTAAATGTAAGATGCAAAACTATAAAACTCCCAGAATATAGGAGAAAAATCTAAATGAAATGGATATAGTCATGACTTTTTAGATACTGCACCAAAGTCATGATTCATGAAAGAAATAACTGATAGGTTGGACATCATTAAAATTAATAATTTCTACTCACAAAAAGCAACATAAAAAGACTAACATACCACCTAAATTGACATTAAGATGTGTAATAATCAGTATGGATAGTGGTGATTTTAAGGGATACAAATCTTTCAGTGGGTCCATTTTTAATGGATTATTTATCTATTTATTGACATCAACAAAAGTCTGATTTAAAGAGTTAAATTTAGAGATCCTAGAGTTCAGCTTAGTTACATAACTTTTGGCAATCATATAGCACAAGTAACCAACACATGAAATGAAACAATATCTCCTTTACTATAGAAAATTCTCTCTTATCCCTTTTAGTTAATCCCTGTCCCCAGTTTATGTAAATACTTTCTGACTTCTAATACCAAAAATCTTGTGCCTCATAGATGTTTCATGCAGTAACTCTTTTGAGGGAACTGGTTTCAGTTATTTAGAACTTGTTTATGCAGTAGCTCCTTCCCCTTTTCCACAGGGGTATGTCCCAATATCCTCCGTGCAGGCCTGAAACTGGTGATAGTACCAAACTCTATATATTCTATGCTGTTTCTTGTACATACACACCTATGATAAAGTTTAATTTATAAATCAGGCACGGTGATAAATTAACCACTATAATAATAAACTAAGACAGTTATGACAATATGCTGTAATAAATGTTATGTGAATGTGGCATTATTAAATAAAATAAGGGTGACTTGAACACAAACACTGTGATACCATGACAGTCTATCTGATAACTGAAACGGCTATGAAGTGACTAACAGGCAGATAGCACATACAGTGTGGGTGTACCGGACAAAGGGATGGTCCATGTCCTCGGCAGGATGAAGTGGCACGGTGTGAGATTTCAGCACACTTCTCAGAGTGCCGTATGATTTAAAACTTATGAATTATTTATTTCTGGAATTTTCTATTTGATATTTTCATCCTGACGTTAACCACAGGTAACTGAACGATGGCAAGTGAAACAGCAGATAATAGGGGACTACTGTAGTTTTCATTAATATGTTGAAATTAATTATCTATTTATGCATATTGTTAATTTTTTCTCTTCGATCATTTAGCATATTCACCCCAATAATGTTAAAATCTTTGTCCGATAGTTTCAATAATTTAACCATGTATGGGTTTCTTTCTATTGACTCTTTTTTTTTTTCTCTTTTGAATGTGTTGAAAATTTTCCTGCTTTTTCACATTTCTCAGCTTTTGGTTATACATGAAATATCTAATGTAAAAGGAAAATGGAGAATTCATTAAATTCATTTGTCCCCAGAAAAGGGCGCACACCCATGTCAAGCTGATTATATATGTAGGGAGCACGGTGAGCCAATCGTATCTGTAGTTAATCTAGATTTTTGCAGGCTTATTTACATTCAGTTTAACACTGACATTAGAAATAGTGAGGAAAGGATCCTCATTTCCCTTTAAGCAGGGATCTGAATCTTTGCTGTGGTGATATTCTACAGAAATCTTTATACTTTACATCCAAGCCATTTTGAAGTCTAGAATCTCTCTCTCTTTGGTTTATATCATGAGATCTAGACTTGGAGTTCCTGGATAATTCTTTTTACACGGAGACATACCTTCTTGAACTTGATGGTCCTCAGCGGACTTCTCTTTGTCTTGTTATCTTGCTCCCCATCCAACCTGTGTTGATCTGTTCATGGCAGTTCACTTTATGAAAGCCCAGGTACCTTGGAAAGATAGCTCTCATTTCTCCTCTATTCATTTTTATCCTTCATATTAGAAGAAGATTTCATGCAGCTGGGACAGTCTTGCTCAGCTTTCCTGCTGATCCTCAATCTTTTATGGCCACAACCTTGCAATCAATAACGGAACTGTATATTTTGTAGAGATAATCGATCTTAGCTAGCTCTCCTGCACAGTTTTCAACCTATACAGGTTACACCACATGCTCTGAAAAGGCCAATGGAAAAGAGTTGGCAGGTGGGTGCTGGCTCACTGTGTAATTATGGCTCCTTGGAATTCAAAGTCATCACTGTAGTCTTCTCACATTGATTAAAACATGGGGTGATTTCTCCTTACAACTATTAGGTTTTATTCATTCCTCTTCCTGCTGAATTTCCAGGCTTGAAAACAGCCGTAGATTGCTTATATAATGGAAAGGTATAGTCTTATTCAAAACTTAATTTATTTAGTTTAGATTTTTTTATTTTTATCATCATGATTATTTTTAGATATTGGAATTTTCTAATTTATCTGATTTGTTCTCATTGTCAAATTAAATGACAGTCATCAGTGAAGTTCCACATTCTTATTGAAAATGGAAAACCATAAAATCTACTCTTAATTATTCTTTAGGTTAAACTTAATTTTGGTGTAGAATAAAAAAGGACACTCCTTCTGAGTTACACAGGACAGAAGAAAAGTTCATGGCCATCTGTTTAGTGATGCTAACCATGATTACTTCACTCCCTCCTGTACACCAAGTGTAGTACATGAAGTTGTACTGGCTGGTGCACAGATGATCTCTTTTTATGTGTGTGATTTCCCATTCAACAATGTGGATATCAACTTTCCTTATAGTCAGTATGTAAAATATCCATTAAATCTATGCCACATAGCAAGTTCTTAAGAAAAAGAATGAAAAGAAAACCTCACATACAAAGATTTAAGAAATAAGACAACAATTTTCACCATGTGTATATAGTATTGAAATTATATTTATAGAATATAAGACAAAATACTTCAAAAAGCTAAAATGTATTGAATTACTTTCTTGATAATAATTAATTGACTATTATTTTCTTTAAAGAATGTTGAAATTTTTTCCTTTAAAATTAGCTTTGTCATTTAGGATTTTTGCTGCGGTTAGCCAGATGGTGCTGTGTACATGACAAAAACACTACCCTAGAGGAAAGTGGAGTTTTCATCTTTTCAAATTCTTCTGTAGTCAAAGTTGTTCTAAGGAATGTTAAACCTACCAAAAGCACTCGTCCAGTGTGCAATGCATGATAGTTACTATTCCTGTTGGTCGCCTTATTCCTGAAATAGGAATTTTTTTCATCTCTTCATCAGTAAGAAGTTTTCCAATGTAACTATGTTGACGACATTACCATAGCTTATTTTCTATTTGAATCATTAGTTTGTTTTGTGTTGTACTAGAGTAATATATTTAAAATGCTATAGTTAGATTCATATATTAATTATTTTAAATTTGATTTTTAAAAACCTCATCAACAAAATATTTTAAATGTCTTCTAAATATATTCTAAAAATAAACTTGATGTTCATATTCCTTAGTTATGTCCAAATTATTATTTTTCTGGGAATGTATATTACTGTTAAATGACTGAGATCCAGGGTGAGAAGTTTACAAAAAATATTGAAGATGTATTGAAAAATTAATATATTTTACATATATACCATACATATAAGTGATATTATTTATAACTGTATATAAAGTTTCTTTAGCAAGCATTGAACATTAAATGATTCTTGAACACTCCTGTAAATTGGAAGGAAAATTGAACTATTTCATATCACAATATGAAGCCTAATAAAGTTTTCTAAGACATCTGATTGGAGCATTTGCATGTCATTATGAAAATCTACACTACAAATTGTACATTATATCATCTATAGATGACTATGCAAATTAGAAGTTATAGAAGAGAGTGTGGTTTGGCCAAATACAGTAATATAAGGCAAAGTTCTTGAGGGGTTAGGATTTTACAGTGAAATAAAAAAAGAGAGCATTTTATTTAAAGCAAAAACTTTTATGCTCAATTCTATGCCCTCTTGTATGTTTGTATAATTTTTATTATCCTCAAATTTAAACTATCATTGGTGTCCAAGTAACTTCTTAGGTCAATTTAAAAGGTAGTAATTATGTTGAAAATTTCAAAAAATTTTAAGCATAATAATAAGATATTATAATTATGGTACCATTTTTTCATTAGATATCTCTTTGAACTCTGCAAAGTATATTCTTCTATATTACTGTAGGTTAATCAAATTATAATTTATATACTACATTCAATTGTTTTACCATTTATTTCTTCAGCTTCTACTTTTTTGTAGTATTTATGACAGACTAAATTATTAAAATAAATTTTATGAAAGTAATCAGATTTAATTGAATATAATTAAAAGCATGGTCATAATATTACCCACATAAATTTCATCTGGACCTAGAAATTATATAATTTTAAAGAACCAAATCATCAACCAATATGTTAATATGACATCTATCTCATTGCAAAGAAAAATTTTATATAAAAAGAGCATTACATTTTTACATATGTACTTTTTAGTGTGTGAAAAGTAAAAGAAAATTAATTGCACATATTTTATATTTATTTGTCATATAAAATAAAAGTGGCCAATAACAATTTTAATATACATAAAATATCTGAGGTCTGTCCAGAAAAAGTCCAGCCATTGTTGTATAACAAGACGGTTTGCATGACTTCACTGTAACCTGGCAGCCAAGGAGAGTGGACTGGAATGCATATGTGTAAACAATGATGACTTCACTGTGCTAGTTAGTGGGGGCAGTGGGTAGAAGCTGTTGAGTGAGAATATTCACTGTGTGGCCATTGCATTCAAAATGACTGAGCGAGTGGAGCAACAAATATGCACGAAATTTTGCAAAAAGCCTGAACATTCCTCTGCAGAAACTATTTGGTTGATTCAGAAGGCTGAAGCTATTGGTAACTGATGATTGGCAGCTTCATCATGACAACACTCCCGCAGACACGTCACGTTTTGTGCAGAATTTTTTGGTGAAACACCAAATCACCCAGGTGACTCTGTCCCCTACAGCCCAGATTTGGCACCCTGTGACTTCTGTCTTTTCCCAAAACTAAACTCACCTTTGAAAAGGAAGAGATTTCAGACCATTGATGAAATTCAGGAAAATGTGACTGGACAGCTGATTGCAATTAGGAGAACTGTGTGAGGTCCCAAGGTGCCTACTTTGAAGGGGACTGAGATGTTATTGTCCTATGTACAGTGTTTCTCGTATCTTCTTCAATAAATATCTCTATTTTTTAGTAGTACATGGCTGGATACCTTCTGGACAGACCTTTATATAACATGGCACAATGTATAATAATGTAACTTTACATGTAATATATAAAACACATATAACATTACATGTGTATATGATACATGCATGTGTATATACACATGTATTATTTATGTCAAATATAATCAAATTTATATTTAGAGTTATTTTCTTCATCCTCACATTTCACACTACCAACTAGGAATAACTTTCGTGTTTGGAATTCAGTAAGATGTGTCCTGGGTGGTGTACTCAGTAATTTGAGTGCCAGCCTGCAAACCAAAGGGTCGCTGGTTCAATTCCCAGTTGGGGCACATGCCTGGGCTGCGGGCTGGGTCCCTAGTGAGGGGTACATGAGAGGCAATCACACATTGATGTTTCTCTCCCTCTCTTCCCCACCCGCCCCTCTGTCTAAAAATAAATAAATAAGATTTTTAAACAGTAAAGTTAATGCCATTTTTTCTTCTTACATTTCCTGTTTTAGAATATCATCACATAGTTCACTCACATAACTAACAATAAAACAATATTCAGTCAAAATAGATGACTTACCAGTAATGGTTAACTCAAGTCATTAAAAAGCAGGAAAAAACTCATTACTGTCAGTTGTAATTAGACAAATTTGACAAAATTTAACAACTTGTTACAAGACAAATTTCCCATAGATTTTGATAGTCTACTTGTTCTACGTTAGTTTATTTGACCAAACATCATTTTACTATATAAGTAAATTAGAACCTATGACAATGTTCATCTTTAAAGTTTATACCCACACACAACTGTGTGTGTGTATGAATAAAATAAAATATGTTAGCAGTGAACCCAAACGTTGTTGTTAGACCCTGGATATTCATACTAAAGAGAGCCTGGCTCCAGAGTCTTCTATTTTTCTTCTTTCTATTAGAATAAAAATATGGTCTTCCTGAATAGCAAATCACTGTAAAATTCTTTCTAAAAATCTCTGAAAGAAAATGGGAAGGACACATAAATTACTTATTTTAGTCTAGGAAAGACATGTAATTTTTAAGCTGAGAGCTGAATCAGCTGAGGTTTTTGCTTTTTGTTTAATTTTACATAGAACACTATTTTTATGGAAATGAATGATAGTGTAAGCTTATTCAGTTTTGATTTTAGCAGATGTTTTCTTGAAAATGACTGAAATGAACCACTTTCAGAAAAATAATTGGTACTATTTGTTTCTAATAATGAAATTTGAGTGTTAAAGTGAAAATTAAAAATTTGGAAAACATAGATATCTCTGAGGGTTTGTAAGCTTAACAGTACTTAAACTACTTGAAAATGAGATCATCAGTGATTTTAACAAGTGCAGTTACTTATACTGAATAATGAAATATGCCAATCTATGAAAGCTCTGTACAATTCAGTGAGTTAATATTTTCCAAATGACAAGTGCATGATCTTAGATAATAATACATAGGTGGAAATCCATTCAAAGTTCAAGACAGACCAATAGATTGTAATTTAATTGACAATTTTATTAAATATTCTTCCATATTTTATACTTTAGTTACTTTTAATAAGTGACAATTTGTCAAAGTTTGTACATTATCTAAGTATATTCACAATTCTCTGGAAAGGCTACTACCATGTTTTATGTTTTTCCAATTACATATTCTTTTTCTTTCTAGTTTTATTGAAGTATGATGGGCAAAAATAGTACCTATTTTAGGTATATAATCTGATTCTTGCTGTACATATACATTGTGAATAGACCAATATATACAATATTTTTGGTCTTTTATTTTGACTCCAACATTCACTCATGGAAATTGGTTGCAGAATTACACTGGCCAAAATATTACTATCAAGACTATTGTGCCATAATTTACAATATAAAAATGTAATCATACTATAAATATAAATATAATGTATTGTGAGATAAAGCAAATGAGTAAATATGTTATCATAGCTGGCACCTTAGATTTTGGCAGGAGAGAAAGGTGAAATCTCTGTAATTTTAAGAAAAAAATCCTATTGTCTTTAATTTGAATTGAAGGTGTCATCATATACAGATGATGTATCATAGAATTGTATACTTCATAATTTTATTAACCAATGTCACTGCAATATATTTAATTAAAATTAAATTTTAAAAATTGATCTCTAAAAATAAAGTTTTGTTGCTTTTTAAAAAAATATTATTACCACAAAACTAAACTTGTCTTGATATCTACCTAGAATGTCAGTATCTATAAATACTATTTCTCATTAATAAAAAAGTCTTACTTGTGAATTAGCTGATTTTAAGTCTTGAGTTGGAAATACCTAATATGAGCCTGAAATATGTTGTAATTACCAAAAGCAATGGTGCTTTTAAATATTATTAAGTACTTATTAAACTGGTTTAGCAAACAACTGAAAACAGTTACCTGGCCAATGGAGGACCATCTTAGCTTTGGTGTGATTAATGACAATGGACTGAACGCTTTAAATATGCAATATCCATGAGGGAATAATGTATTTTTTTTTAAAAAGAAACAAACAATTAATTCATTTACACCTCTGGATGATGCTAAACAACCAAATTAGTATTTTCAAAACTGATCATAAAGGAAAATATTCAAGTATCAATCTTTACCTTCATATAGGAATTTAATGAAATTGTTAATAAGGGAAAATGTTAAAGCATCAATTGGCTCAGAGATAAAGAAGGAAGGATAGTATTAGAACATTCACCATAAATGCAGTGATGAATCTACACAATAGTCATCAGTGATTCCTGTCTCAAAACATAAAATACTGAGGCATTATTTGTAACCTGAGAGAAGCACAGCTATGAAAATATCTTGAAACTGACTCACAATAAGTCTGTAGACCTTGTTGAAAAGATTATCCTTTCTCCATTGAACTGCTTTTGCTCCTTTGCCAAATAGCAGTTGATTATAGTTGTGCAGACCTATTTGTAACCTCTCTATCCTGTTCCATCGGCTCTTTTTTCTCCACCACACTGTATTGATTTCTGTAGATGTACAGAAAGTCTTGAAACTGGGCATTCTGCATCCCTCAACCTTGTTGCTCTTCATTGTTTTGCTGGTTATTCTGGGTCTTTTATCTCTCCATAAATTTGCAGAATTAGGTTGACAGTATCTATGAATAGTTTTGGGGGAATACTGAATAAGATTTCACAGATTTTATAAAACACCTTTGAGAGAATCGACATTTTAACAACACTGAACCCTTGAATTTATAAAGATGGGATAGCTCTTTTATTACTTCTTTTTTGATTTCTTCCTTCAGAGATTTGTAATATTCAGCATATAGTGTGTGTGCGTGTGTGTGTATAAATATTCTGTTGGATTTGTACCTGAGTACTTAATTTTTAGGAAGCTATGTGTATTGTATTTTACTTTTCAATGTCCATGTTTTCATTTCCAACATATAGAAAGTGATTTATTTGTGAATGTGTATCTTGTGTTCTGTGACCTTCCTAAACTAACTTAATGTTATAATGGATTTATTAGGATTTTATACATAGACAAACATGCTATATGATTATAGGAACAATTTTATTTTTTCCTTTTTCAATATGTATGCCTTTTATTTCCTTTACTTGTTTCATTTTACTGGCTAGATTTACTAACACTATGTTGAATAAGTGGTGAAAGCAACATCCTTGTCATTTCCCTAATATTAGGAGAAAGGCATTTAATCTTTCACCATTAAATATATTGTTAGCTGTGGTAATTTAATAGGGGCTTTTTGTATTAAATTGAGGAAGTTTCCCTCTATTCCATTTTTTCCCCTGACAAGTTTTAGTCTGAATGGGTCTTCCATTTCATCAGATGATTTTTCTGCATTGATTGGAAAGATCATGTGATTAAAAAAAATTTAACACTGTAATATAGTGTATGACATTGATTTTCAAAATCTGAGCCAGGCTTGGGTCACAGGAATAAATTCCATTTGTTTGATAATAGTTGATAGTATAATTATATATAATTCATACATATGAACACAGATACATATGAATTATATATTTTGTTATACCTTTTGTTAAGGGTTTTTGTGTTTCTGTTCATGGGGTTGTTGGACTGTAATTTCTATTCCTTTTTGTCATCTGGTTCTAGCCTCAGAGTCATATCAACTTTATAAAATGTGTTGGAAAGGTCACCTGCTCTATTTGATGGCATATTAAATGACATTAAATATGTTTTATTATTTTATGGTAAAATAATTTCTAATATTTCATTATTCTTTTAAAATAATACTTGCATTTTGGAGTCATATACTGGAATAATGTAAAAAATATGCTTTATTGAATTTGGCTCAAAATAATTCTAGTTTAAGAAACAGAAGATGGACAAGCAGGTGATTATCCAGGTTGAAAATTTTTTAATTTGGATAATGGTGCGGTTTATTATGTCTATCTCTCTACTTTTTAACACATTTAATCTCTTCACATGAAGTTTTATTATCCAACTCCTTATACTATTACCTTTTAGATAGTTTATAAGGTATTGCTTAGGATTGTATCAGTTGTCTAAATTGAAACATTTGTTGTATATTTGTTTGAAATGCAAGGCAATTTCTGAAATAATTTTTCACTGTACTACCTTTTTAGAAATTATCTTCCAAATGCATTCAACACAGTTATTGGGGCAGGGAGCCACATGGCATCTGTTGTGTGTGTTTTATTTTTTTAAAGGCCATTCAATTTCTTCTCATCTGCCGTCACCTTCTTGGAACAAGAATAAACATGACAGATTCATGGTTGGAGCACAGGGGAAAAAGAAACTTGTCAGTCATTCTCAAGATTCTATTTGTGTCTCAGTACACAGAAGAGCTGCCTGGTTGTGAAGGCTTTTTTAAAAATACTATTATTTTTAACTAGAAGTATTCACAATATTTTTATATGATTAGGAATTTTTATATAAGTCCTATAAATTATTTATTTCATTGTTTGTCCTTTTCAAAATACTTCAAACCTATAGGCTGATAAGAGGGAACAAAATAAATAAATAAAAAATCCAAGAGAGGATGAATAAGGAATTTGGGGTGTAGTCAACCAAACATTGTTTTTCTACAGCAAGAACAGCAAATTTCTCTCTGTTTCTTTACTGACACAGCTCAGGGTAGTAATAATAAATAAATATATATTATTGGAGAACAGAACAATACAAATTAAACGAGAAGAAGTATTAAATATGACTATGCAATAAGAAGGGGATTGTTGAACGCAATTAGAAAACAAGACTAGATTAAGAAAAAATGTTTGCCAATTTACCAATAGTTTTAACCAATGAAGCTGCTTTGATTACATGTTTAAACATAATTTACATATGATTTTCTTTCAAACTAACCATAAACAATTGAAAGACTAAAGTCAGAAGGCCATGATTGGTAAAAGCAAAACAATGACTAAGATCATTATCTTTCAAGAGAAAAAAGTGAAATTAAATAGCTTCAACTGTATCAGATACTAAATTAAATGTCAGGTTACTTTTCTTCCTCTTCAGATATATTTTTATGTATCTAATAGCCATGATTTGTTTTATGAAATGGATAAAATAGAAATTATGAATAGAATATTAAATAGAAAACATGCTGGTGAATGTTATTTAACAGGCTTGCCTATATTCACTGAGAGAAAAATTATTTAAAAATCTCTTTAGTTGTAACTCTGTGGTAAAACATTTCTAGAATCCAGTGTTTCATCAATATTTCACGTTTTACCATGTTTATAAAACAATAATAATTATTATAATATCTTCTGCACATATCTAGGAAGCTATTAATATGATTTTACTAAAGGAAGATGACTAAACATATATATATATTTAATTTTATAAATTTATATAGTATCGATAGATTAAAAATATACCTGCATTCTAATTTTTGTTAGCATTACCATACTGATCACAAAGGCTCTAACAGCAGTGATATTATATACAATTGATCAGAAATGTGCCCAGAACTTATTATAATACTACTAAGTATACGGTGATTACATATACTTGTGATGATATGAATAATATATTACAGAGTTGGAAATACTACTTTTAAAATATTTGAAGCTCCTGAAATAATTTTTGAAACAAGATGGGATGTGTGTGGGCGGCTCTGTGAAAAGAGAGCATGTGCATTTCTGTGGTATCTGCTATACTTTTGTAAATTTTACTAAATATTTCACTTTTGTTGGTTATGATCTGGTTAAAGGTGAGATCATAAGGTATTTGTCCCTCACTGCCTGGCTTACTTCACTTAGCATAATGCTCTCCAGTTCCATCCATGCTGTTGCAAAAGGTATAAGCTCCTTCTTCCTCTCTGCTGCGTAGAATTCCATTGTGTAAATGTACCATAGTTTCTGGATCCATTCATTTGTAGATGG
>PVJI01013501.1:0-47517 GCA_004026765.1 Micronycteris hirsuta
GCAGGTCCAGCTGCCTGCCACTACAAAAGCCAATACTGAGAGGCAGGTGCTGATGTAAAGGAAAGTGGTTTATTTTCAGGTGCTGGCCATCTGGAAGGTGAGGGACTCTTGTCTCGAAGCTCATCTCCACGTCTCAGTGCAGGCAGAGGTTTTATAAGGAGGGAGAGGGGAACAGAACAAAGAGATCGAGGGAGGGGGCTGAGAAGTTCTCTCTGTGCAGACGAGCACAGTCCATTCCGATAAGGCAAGTGACGGTCTGGTGTGCATCGTCCTGGCTTAGTCAATCTGGATTCACGTCATTCTGACTTTAGATCATCCGCACTCCACAGTCCAAGGTCAGCAAATCTTCCACAGCTGGGATGCTTCAAAGCTGGTGTCTGTGTCTTTTGAAGTTAGTTCCTAGGATTCTTATACAAACATGCTGTTCATTGACAAGTTACATATTAGTCAGAGTCAGCACTTACAGAAACAACCTCAAAATTGTGGGGTTGGTTATAATTTGCCACCAATACAATTTTCCACTGTTACATGGTGACTAGGGGACACTCAGAGAGAAAACTTGTTTGCTAGTTTGTTCAAAAATCTATTTGTTATTTGTTGAGCCAGTGTCTCATTTCATGGGAAGGGGGCTAATTCTGACTGCATTTTAGCGTGCCTTGAAGGAGTGGGCAGCAGAAGCTCAGCCGACCTAACTCAAGGCAGCTGTTTGTCTCATCTCCACCGTCCGGAGCGGACCTTGTGTCCTCCCCTCTGAAGGCATAATTCTCAGGGTCTGAGGCATACGGGAAAATTTCAGCCACCCACCCCCCCTACCGCTTCATCTCGTGTGTCTGACTTGTTGTCTGCAAACTTTAGAAAGATGTAAGAGTTGCTGAACTGTTAGTCTTGTAACTGTGTGCCATTTTTTTTTTTGCTATTCTCTTTATAAAAAACTGTCTAATCCTAGGACTTATTTAACACTGCTCCAGCTAAAATAAGTAATGAATTTGATTGGTTTAGGCCTTAATACGTGGGTAATTGCACCTTCATTGCCCAATGTAGCCCTCTGGGCTGTATTTTACAGACTTGGGGAGCATTTTCCTATAAACCCGTGAAAAGAAAAGGAATGGTTTTCCTCTGCAGAGTGGCATGGCCACAGAATGCTTTAGATTCGGGGAGACAGTGGCCAGAGGATGGATCTCTAAACTACACTCCCATCTCACAGACGGAATTATTTGTAGAATAGAAGAGAAATGGGATGAGGTCCCCTATGTCCAGGTGTCCATTTACTATATCAGAAAAGACCTCTTCAAAGAAAATGTAAAATTCTGGTACAAAAGATGGGAAAACTAACTAAGCCTATTTAGTTAGAAATCCCTTAGATAAAGAGGATGATGCAACAAAATTTAGCAAAGGTTCCCATGCTCCTGGTGCCTGTCGCCCCACCCTCATATACAGGAATAACTAGATTCAGTGCAGTGCAGGTGCCAGGCCCTCCAGGATGGGATCCCATGACTATCGGCACAGGATTGGCCTCCCCTTGTCATACCTGAAGGGGTACCCAACTTGGTCAGGGAAATGCTCCAATCCAGACAGGCAGTGCCCTTTAAGACAGGTGCCAGTGTGAGGGCTGGGTGCAAATGGCTGGCCAACAGGAATGGTGTGGATGTGCACACATTTTTCCACTCCAGACCTCCTGACCTGGAGAAATATCCTATGGGCATATAGAGAGGACTCTTTAAGGATAGAAAATCTGTTTGTTTCTATCTTCCCCTCCCATAACTGAGCTTGGATAGATACTCAGCAAATGCTGAATACTCTTCCTCTTGCCAAAGAGTGGAGGATCGTTTCAGAGAGAGCTAGAAAAGAGGCTAATGACTTACACAATGAGAACCCTCAAAACTCCAAAAAAGCGGGAGCTTCCATGGCCATCCCCACAATTGACCCCAACTGGGATGTTAATGACTAGGATTTACTGAAACTTGAACATTATCGAGAGTGTATCCTTGCTGGGATAAGGAAGGGAGTACCTAAACAAAAAAATATCCGTACAGTTCAAATGCTCCAACAATGAGCTGAGGAAAATCCATCTGAATTCTTGGCGTGGATTTGCGAGAGCTACTATCAGTGCACTGACCTAGATTCTGACACTTCCAAAAACTCAAAGGTCAGTAACATGACCTTTATAACTCAGAGTACTTCAGATGTTCAGAGGGAACTCCAAATGGTTGAGGGGGCTTATAGATGCCCACATCACAACTCACAACTAGTAGAGATTGCTTTCATGGTCTTTAATAACCAGGCTTCCAAGAAGGAAAAGAGAAAATAAATAAAACTACACATGCAAATGCTGGCTATCACTTGGAAGCCGGGAAGACATGGGAAAACCCCAGACAAGGTAAAGCACCACGCCTCCCTACCTAAATGGTCCAACTTCAGAGGACAACCCAAATTAGGCCGCAACCAACACGCCTACTGCAAACAAAGGCACTGGACAATGAACCTCCTGCTCCTAAGTCAGGATCTGGGTAACTCAAGATCTAGCTAGCACACACTACGAGTGCCCAGATTACAGAGTGTAATCAAGAAGGACAGTACTTGGGGGCTCCATCACAATTTAATGGCCCCTTCAATGTCACCCACTTGGATCTCCAAGTCATGTTAGCAGTAGGAAACAGATCGATTGACTTCTTAATCAACACCGCAGCCACTTACTCTGTGTTAAGTACCAGATTGACAAAATTGTCTCATGGAAAGATGTTAATAACGTGAGTTTCAGGAAAACCCTAACCAAAGCCATTCCTCCAAACTTTGGGCTGTAAAATGGGAAAAACCTGAGATACAGCTTTCTATATGTGTCTGAATTCCCTATGTGCTCCTGGAACTAGGCTTACTGGCCAAAACGAACACAAAAATAATCTTTGCCCTTGGCCAAATGGACCTTAAAGTTCTTCCTGAAGAAGTCTGCACCCTACAGCTGACCCTATTCAACTCTGGTAACAAAATGTCCCTACTGAAGTTTTAGATACAGTCTTGAGGGCAGTAACTTGTGAGGTATGGGCCCCAAGCAGGCCAGGACAGGCCAAGACAGCTGCCCAGTGCAAAACCAGCTACAAGAGAAAAACATGAGTCCTCATTTGAAATTATATCCTCTGAAAGATGAAGAGGAAAAAAAAAAAAAAAGGAATTCCGCCCTTGCTAATGTCTAGAGCACCAGCTTATTGATCCCTGCCACTCTCTGCACAGCACTCCCATTCTCCTGGCGCGGCAGCCAGGTACTCACCCTGGTGAGTCACAGATGCGGTATGCGTCCTTCCACTCAGCTCTTGTGTCCTACAGTGTGCCAAGAGACCCAGACACATTGAACATTAGGAAGGTGTGACTTCTGAAAGAACCAACTCATCAACTGCACAAGAATGCTGGGGATGTTCGGGGCACAGGGATTGAAATCGAGCATCTGGAAGTTCAGGGCAATGGGTAGACTCTGAGACTGAAATCCAATGCAGAGGCCAGGAGGTACCCCTGAGCAAGAATGCACATCAGAGTTGTCCAAGGCAGGAAAGGAAGGAGGAGTATGTTGTTGGGACCACATTCTGCATATGCAGGGTCAGAGTCCATAAACTACGTTCAGTAGAAGAGGGTGAGCGGTAGCCAAGAGAGAGTCATTTGCACAGGCTACGGTGAATCTCAGAAGGATAGACATGGCACAGAAGGTGACTGACTGGCAGATGCTGCCTTAATAGGGTAACTCAAAGCTTCCCTTGACAGCCTTGTTGGGGCTGTCTATTCTAGTCTGAAAGAGGAGAGCATTTTCAATCTCTTCAATCTCCTGACTGCAACTAGTCGAATGAGAAACCTCTTGATAATTTCAATGAAATACAAAGGAGGAGAAATGGATCTTCATTTTTTTTTAGCAAAAAATCCTCCTAGGTAAAAACTTGCTTTTGTTTGGGTGAATATTTTAATAATATGATTAGAAAAATTCTGAGATGCTCTCAAAAAGCAAGTTGAGTAACAATGGATTGTTGATAAACTGTTCTTTAAGGAGAGTGGGTCTAGTTACCCTGAGTAGTTCTTTAAGTGAGGTAGAAACTGGATTTTGGGGGGCACTAGTGAATAATATACAGACTTACAGAAAAAAATAATCTAGAAAGTAAGACTATTGGCTAGTATACCTATTGGTGGCAGAATCACTCCTGGAGAAAAAAGTCTAATGGAGATTATTATTAAGTTGTTTGCTATGAGGTAGGTGTCAATGTAAATTCACGCCTTTATTTTATCAGTTGGAATCTGCATTGCTTGTTAATGCTTCTGTGAAATGCCCTTGACTGTGGAGCACATGAACAAGTATCGAGTCATAATTGAAGCTGGTACAGGAAAAACTATAGGTTATATATGGAAAGCCACATATGGGTTTCAATATTAAAAACAGATGCCACTTAGCACGACTATAACAATGTTTTCTTCATGTTACCTTACTGAATTTAATCCTCACCCCAATGATAGTTTAGTGTACAGTTATAGTTTTAATGTCTTGGCCTTGAATCGACATTTATTAGTACTTCTTCTCATCTTCCACTGGCAAAGCTTTGTTCCATGGTAAAACTAGAAATAAAAGGACTTTGAAAATGTAATCTCTGGCTGGACAGCCTCTTCCCCAAACTACCTCTGTACTTCAAAAGACAGAACACACATTTGAGAGCCAGCCAGCCATCCTGGCCATATACATGTAAACCAGGTAGATAGTATCCCCATTATACAGATGAGAAAACTGCAGTTTAGAGAAATTTAATAACTTCCTCAATGTCACACAACTAGAAGCAGCAGAACCTGGTCCATGCTTAATGCATCTGATTTAATTTAACTGTAAGGCAAAGATTATTTAAGTGAAATGAGTTAGATGAAATCAAGTTAAGCTGCGGCCCCAAGTAACAGAATTAAAAGACAGCAGAAGTCCTTAAAGGGAATAAATAACCTTATTATGTACTAATGAGAAATAAACTCTAAGCGTTGAATAGAAGAGAAAGAACAAACCAATATGATAAGATTTGTACATTTTAATTTCTTTATGCACACACATACTCATGCATGCATAGACTCTCTCTGGAAGGGGGGCATATCAGCTGCTGGTACCACTGTTTCTTCTGGGGAAGGGAACTGAAGCCTTTGAGAAATACTTACCTCTTGTCATCTACCCATTTATACCTTTAGAGCATTTTATTTTGTACCTATTAAAATTTTTAAATTTAAGTAAAGCTACAAAAGGTGATCAGAAGTAACCCATTGAGAATTGGTGGTATTTCTCCAAGTCGGAGAGAACTCCTTAGTGCTGACTTCCTGCCCCCACTCTTGGCTGCTGTGCAGCCTGCAAGTAGCCATTCCCGACTCCCTTTGCCCGTGAGCTGCAGTGACTCCTGGCAACCTGAGGGGACACTGCCCCGGGTCCCATTGCCAATAAACAACTCTTTGGCATGGTCCCACTTCCCTGTTTCCTGGCAATTGAACTGTCCAGGTGGACTAAACACCAACCAAACTCCTCAAACATACAGCTTGTGCCCGGATCCACCCTCGAGAGACTGAAAGTCGCGCCAGGCTTTCTGGGTGACTGGCCGCGGTGCAGCGCACATGCAGAAAATCTGCAGAAGTAAACTGAGTTGAACAACTGGCAAATGAGTAACTTGAGAACAAAGGATAATTACATTGCAAATGTGAATTCCTACAATTAAGAATTTTAAAGAAAACAGGAATCGCTTTTTTCCATTTATGTTTATCAGAGCAAATCATTAATGATTTTTATACCAGCTATCTAGTTAGGTCCAGCTTTACTATGGCCAGAACTGATTTTCACAAACATGAAAGCAGGTGCAAACAACTTAAAAATAGTCTTGAGTGGAAATAATTACTACTTTATATGATCAAGAAGACATATCTTTGTGCCAAAAAGCCCCTTTTCTACTTGGCAAAACTCTTATTACCACTGCTCAGAAAGAGAGTTAATTCATTAGTTGAAATTCCTAGATTCCAATGTTTAAAATTGTCTACTAGAGTCTAGAAAATGCTAAAAACTATATTTTAGTTCAAAATTCCTTCACAGACAATAATTTTTGTTCAAGTGATACAAAAAAATATTGTTCAAGTTCTTCTGCCTTACTTTTGAGTCTTTTTTTTTTTCAGGGAATGTCTGCAACTAAATAAATCTAATCCTAACCACTAAATCTCCTTTAAAATTATATACACAATTGTTGTCTCCACCAGAAGTTAAAATAATTTGAATTGCAAAGTAAAAACAAAATTTATAATTAAAAGCTTTTCAGAGCAAAGACTGTATTAGGATAAGTTATAGCACATTTCTTAACTAGAATGTGATACCCTGTTTGGAATGCAGATGGAGAAATATTAATTTGTCTTTTGATACATTTTCAAATTCCTCATGTTTTTTAGGGTATGGTACTGTGGACAAACAAAAAAGGGGGTGCTGTAATAAATCTAACTGAAAGTAACCTCACAGGGTAATCGGATCATCCTACCTGGGCAGGTCGTGCAGGGTAGTCATGCACCAGGGATGTAACTTCTTTAGTAAAAGGTTTATCTTTGCCTTAAATAACCTTTGTTCATTGTTTCTGTGCATCTAGGTTAACACACCTTTGAAATTTCTCCTTTTCATATTCCTTGGAAGCAGTAACCATGCTTGAGAAAGAACATAATCTTGTTAACTATCCGATAGGCAATTCCCAGCTAGCTTTCTCCCACCCTCATGTAATCTTCCTTCTGTTCCTTCCTTAATTCCCAATGCATGAAAGAAACTGCAAACTGTCATTCTGGGAAGCATTTTTCCCCTTCTGTTGTGACCTTGCTTCCAGGTTTATCCTATCTTTGGTTCAAATAAACTCTTATAAAAAGTTTCTGGCCAAGAGGGTGGTGTAGGTAGACACGCTTTGCCTCCTTGCACAACCTGAGAAGGATCATAACTAACCTCAAAACAAAAAACAACCAAAACTGCCAGAAAATCGAGCTGTATTGAAGTCTGACAACCAAGAATTTAAAGAAAAAGTATTCATCCAGTCAGATAGGAGGGGTGGAGACACAGAGCTGGGCAAATGCACAGGGAAGAAAGGAAGAACGAAATGGAGACAGCCAACTTATCAGACGCAGAGTTCAAAATACTCGCGATAAGGATGCTCGGAGAACTCACTGACTATGGAAAATGTATAAGGGAAGAAATGAAGGCTGCCCTAAGTGAAGTAAAGAAAAATTCACAGGGAACCAACAGTGAAGGGAAGGAAGTTGGGGTTCAAATCAATGATTTGGAACATAAGGAAGAAATAGACAGTCAGTCAGTACAGAATGAAGAAACAAGAATCAGAAAAAAAAAATGAGGAGAGAATAAGAAGATTTTGGATATCTCCAAATGTGCCAACACCCAAATCATAGGGATGCCAGAAGGAGAACAGGAAGAGCAAGTAATTGAAAACTTATTTGAAAAAAATAATGAAAGAAAACTTCCCTAATATGGCAAAAGAAATAGACATACAAGTACAGGAAGCACGGAGAATTCCAAACAACTTGGACCCAAAGACGGCAACACCAAGACACACATCATAATTAAAATGCCAAAGTTTAAAGATAAAAAGAGAATCTTAAAAGCAGCAAGAGAAAAGGAGAGAGTTAGCTACAAAGGAGTTCCCATAAGACTATCAGCTGATTTCTCAAAAGAAACTTTGCAGGCAAGGAGGGACTGGCAGGAAGTATCCAAAGTGATGGAAAGCAAGGACCTACGACCGAGATTACTCTATCCAGCAAAGCTATCATTTAGAATGGAAGGGCAGATAAAGTGCTTGTCAGATAAGGTCAAGTTCAAGGAGTTCATCATCACCAAGCCCTTATTATATGAAATGTTAAAGGGACTTATCTAAGAAAAAGATCAAAAATACAAACAGTAAAATGACCACAAACTCACAACTATCCACAACTGAATCTAAAAAAACAAAAACAAAAACTAAGCGAACAACTAGAACAGGAACAGAATCATTGAAATGGAGATCACATGGAGGGTTATCAGTGGGGAGGGGGAGAATAGGCAGAAAGGTACAGGGAATAAGAAGCATAAACAGTAGGTACAAAATAAACAAGGGGAGGTTAAGAATAGTATAGGAAATGGAGAAGCCAAAGAACATATATGCACAACCCAAGGACATGAACTAAATGGGGGAATTGCTGGAGAGAAGGGGGCTACTGGGTAGAGGGGTGCAAAGGGGAAAAAATTGGGACAACTGTAAGAGCATAATCAATAAAATATACTTAAGAAAAGCTTCTACAGGTTTGGCTATTCTTACATCAACTGTACATATTACATATGTTCTTCCACTCATTTGTATTCACTCATACCAGACAAACACTTTAAAGATCATTCCTTTTAAATGTATTTGAACAGTAAAAAAATGTATACAATATGCTTATTCTACTTCTGCCTAAAAATGGATGTCTCAACTCAAATGTCAACTTTTTAAAACCAAACCAAAGAGTCAGCTATTATGTATGTCCCAGTGTTTAGATATGAGAGTGAAAGTGAATACTGGCTGCTTTCCTAATGGTTTTTTGTTTGGTTGGTTGATTTTTTTGTTTGTTTGTTTGTTTTTATTTTCATTTCATTTTTGCATTTCTATTTAAATTCTTGCCCTACACAGCTTTACATGTGCTCCCTGGTGCTTTCCATTGGTTAGACTTTGTTACTGATCAAACAAACTAAAAGCAACTTACTTCTACTTAAAAGGTTGTTTCACAACATTTGGGTTTACCAATGCTTTTAATCTTATTATAAATTACACTACATCCTGACATTGACTAATGTATTTATGTCTGTTGAGAAACAACATAAAAGTGTGCAAAAGCAAACTTCGTCTCAGGTAGAGAAGGACCTAGATGGTAACTCTGCCTTCTGCTCTTCAAAGGGACGATATGCTATTTTTGTCTCATCTTTGTCTTCAGTCCTTCCTACACTGCAGATTCGTCCTCTACCTTATCTCTGAATATTGGAACTGCTTGGGGATGGGCCTCTCTTTTTTCTATCTCTCTTCTGAAATGTTCTCAGACAGTCCTACAGTTTAAAGGCCATGTCAGTGCAGGTGATGCCTATGTCAACACTGTGAGTACTGTGAAGTTGCCAGGCCCCAGAGGTTGAGAACAACACAATGCTTTGCAAGGAGCTTCACATGGTAAAAGCTGAACCACCTGGGCAGTCATGCTGGGGGACTGTAACACCAGAACTGTCAGCATTAGCCCATAGCCTGCCTTCAGAATCTATAAAGGAAGGCAGCCGGTCTATGGGAGTTTGCAGCAGCCAACATTACAGGTTTCTTTGGAGGAAATTGTCAGGGTGCAATAGATTTCTCCCTTGTTCTCTCTCAGCCATTAGGGTCTGGGACATTGCCTTGTCATTTTAAACCATTTGAGTGAGGCTCTGTGAGAAGCATTTAGTGTTTATCTAGACAGCTTTTGAAACAAACAAGGACTAGTGTAAGACTCCCTTGAAGGGTACACGAAGAACTCTAGAGACGGTGAGAAAAACAGGTTGTTGTAGGGTGAGTTGCAAGTTGTTTTGTAGAATCGGGAGATGGACTGCATTTAGAACCAACATGAAGGAAGACTACAGGCTCCAAGAAGTCGGCAGTAACAGGAGAAGACTCCTTAGATGTCCCGGCAAGATGAATGTGAGAGAAGATGGTTTATGAAATCCACATTTGACTCCTAGAAAATCCACATTGGACTAAAGATGTATGCTTTCTAGGTGTCAAATGTGGACTCACGGGTTGTCTTGAAATAGGTCCTTCTCAGGAAGACTTTCTGCCGAGCGTGGGCTGACCTCTGCAGGAACTGACTCAGAGTATACCAGCTGTTCACTTTTGCCCGACCCAGCGGGCACGGAAGCCACATTTCAATCATACCGGTTATGTCTCCTCTGTTCCGAGACCCTTGGAATCCTTCAGAGACCCAGAACAATCTATAAGTTATCGGAGGAGTTGAGGGCAGCCCCACTATAGGGCTCAGAGTCCAAATGTGGGACCGATGGGGGAGAGCAGAGATATTAAATTGGATGAGTATCTAGAACTTGAATAGTTTGAAAACTTCAATGAATTTTTATGGTTCCTGATACTGGTCTGAAGAAATACTTGAGATTTTCCCATTCAGGAGGAGGGAAAGAACAATTCAACAGAAAAGAATTAAGAAACACAGGCTGAAGAAAGTAAAAAGCTGCTTTCTACTTTTATCCAAGTGCATGCAGATCCTTCCAAATAATGGTTGCAGATTTATGATGTGCCCAGAGGTGAAGATGCCTGAGCTCTAGAATTCAATATGTAACTGAACACTCGATATAGACATTGAGATGTGTGGGCATCTCTCTTAGCAGGTCCGAAACCTGACTGTTGTGATTCTCCCTCCAGCCTTTCCCGTCTCTTTACAAGGCTTTACCACGCTCCCACCCCTCACGCTAGAACGCCAAGAAGGATCGCCCCTACTTCTGCTGTGCCCATCTAATACATTAGTGAGTCTTACTGATGCTATCTGCAAAACACACAACAAATTCATTCTCAAATGCCCCTAACTATCGTTAGAACCCTTGTCTGGGACATAATCAGATTTCCCCCAGAACACATGAAAATACGGCCCCAATGGGCCTCTCCACATCTTTGGGGCCCTTTCTCAATCTTTTAACATAGCAGCCTCAGTGATTAATTATATAACCATTTTATTAAGGTGTTTCAACCCCTGTGGTCTAAACATAAAGCAGGTTTTGCTTCTCCCAATAGTTGCTGAGCCACTGCTTCCTGTTAGGCAGCATCTTGTTGGGCAATATCTCAGCCCGATTCCTGAAGTTTTCGGCAGGCTTTTAATCACGTCATCTCATTCAGCTTCTAAGACTCGGTCCTGTTCATTTGAATACTTTCACCCAGTTAGGCTGTTCTCCCCACCCCATGAGGCCACATGGCACTTGCGTTCACGTGGTTCTGAAAGGAGGGCCTCCTGCTTTTCTTGACCCTTTCCTCTCTGGATCTGCACTAAGGAAAAGACAAGGGTGACAGTGCTTACCTCTATGACTACCTCTGCAAGGCCACAGCCATCTCCTTGTTTGCTTGGTAACTGATGTCCTAGCCCATTGTCCATGACCTGCAGGGGACAGGTGGTGGCACTCTCCTGGACACTGGCACTCCCTTGTCACATTCAGCCATGTCTGCAGGCCAACGCCCTGCTGCAGCAGCCCCACACTGTACTGGTATGACATATTAGGCCCAAAGTCCTCACGTCTCAGAAACTGGAAACCATGGCGGGGGGTGGAGGCCTTTCCTGCATGCCTTTCCTCGAATTTATTTTACCCTTATTTCATAGCGCAGGGCCGAACAAACACTGGCGAAGCTCTCATTTAACCGCATCTGAATTGCCAGGCTCTCCCCGCCTCCCCAGTCCTAATATGTCCTGATGCTAGTGTGGGAAAGATGCAGACGAGAATACGGAGATTATGCAATGTCCTCATTATCGGGTTCCAAGAATCTCTGGAATCAGTCCTAATATCAGTCTTCCTAGGGTTTATGTAAATTAATACCTTTCCAACTGAAGCCAGTTCAGTTATGTTTCTATCCCTTAGAAACCAGAAAATAGTGACCCTACTACATTTAATATGCAGGGATCTAAATAAACATAAACGGAGCCCAGGACCAAGTATAAGAGCAAACTCAACAGGAGCGCTTCCTATCCTAATATGTGGCTTTGTGGGTGCTGCACTCATTACGCTTTTGCTTGCTTTGCTCTGTTTGTTTTGATAAACGTTTAATAGCACGGTGTTACTAAGGGCACGGTCCACAACGGGAAAAGTACGGACACTGATAGTAGGTGTCTAGAATTGAGAGCAATTTGACAGGTAATCGGTGAACTCACCTTGCTTAAAAAGGAAGAGGCTTGCTTTGGTGTTTTTTTTTAATATTTCATTTTTCTGGTAATTCATTCTTCTTATTTTTTTTCCCCAAAGTAGCAGTCCATGGTGGTGAAGGAAAGAGAAGTGGGGGAGAGAGTTGAGGAGAGGAGGAGAGGGGAGGATGAGAGCAGGGAGGGAGGAAAAAGGAGAGGAAGGAAGAAAGAGAAAGAAACTTGTCTTCTTACAGAAATAGTTCAAGAATTATATATAAGTATATATTATATAGTCTCTGTAAACTGCCTGAAATTTATTATATAAAGTGGTGGATGATAAAATAAGCACATAAATACTCAACTCTACAACTTTGATTCTCTTAGCTGATAATTTGTTCTCCCTCCTACTGATGTTCTCTTTCCCACACCAATCAACTCTATGCACCTCCTCTTTTCCCCCTCACCTGGCCCATTTACTCATCACCACACTGCCAGCCACCACAGCTTTCTTCGACTGTGCTGCTTGAAATGAAATTTAAACTTAAACGAACATATATTATGCTTTCTAGACTATGCTCTTGTGTCCCCGAATGGATTGTGATCCTCAATAAAATTTTCATGCACTATTGTTTGTGTCTAAATTTATTTACAGTTTATAATAAAATTGCATTCACACTTTTTTACATTGAGCACTTTACAGGTTATATAAGATTTCTTTCTTTAAAAAAATTGTTCTGAAAATTAGTGAATCAGCTTGCATTAGAAAAAACAAGCACTAAGAGAAACAAGGAATGAAATGTTTATATAATGGAGTTACACATTTTTCTAAGCTCAATCTGTTGGAAACTCTCCTCCCAATTAAAAAATAAAGAGAAGTAAATTAAAATCAGTTGAGTTTTAAGGCCCGGCTGGTGTAGCTCAGTGGATTGAGCACGGGCTGGGAACCAGAGGGTCCCGGTTCGATTCCCAGTCAGGGCACATGCCTGGGTTGCAGGGCAGGTCCCTGCGAGGGCCATGTGAGAGGCAACCATACATTGCTCTTTCTCCCTCCCTTCTCCTCTCTCTGAAAATAAATAAATAAAATCTTAAAAAAAAAATCAGTTGAGTTTATCTCAATTTGATAGTAGTGGTCAATACGTACCAACAAGAAAATGTTTTGTTAGGGATGAACTAAATAAAGGATTGCCTTTCCCTCAACCGCATTTGGCTTTAGGTTAATGTGTTTAGGGTTTTCTCACTCCCTGGAGAAAGTATGCCAATTTGTCTGTCTACAAGATAATGCAACCAGACCCAGAAACATTTCAGTTCTTACATTTGGGTTTCTCGTCCACCTGGTTAAAGGCTTGGTTGAAATTAAAGCATAAGAAAATAGAGAATATATTTGAAATTCTCTAAGTTAAGAACTTATTTGCATTCTATTATTCAGTTTAGTGTTGAAGCCATGATACCATTCTTAGTGCAACTCCATTGAAATATTTCTACCTCGGTTCTCTGGGTAGACTACAAAACTTACATCTTAGCACCTGCAAACATATAGGTTCACAGCAGGCCCTTAGCATATATTTCCCTCTAATTCTTTATTCTCCTTATTTAGTAGTGTGTGTGTGTGTGTGTGTGTGTGTGTGTGTGTGTGTATCTGATTGGGGGATAATTACATTCATTTTTCTACAGCATTATCATTTATCATTTTTAATCATTGTTCCTGTGTTACTGACCCCGTTGTTCCAGGAGTTTATTGCTTCCTCTGTCTATGCTGGAGTAGAGCCACACAAACACCTGGTCAGCAATTTCACTTGGTGGTCTGATAGACTCCCAAAAAAGCCTTGTCTGCAGCATAAGAACATAAATGCATATTTACCCATATCTCTGGCAAACATCCTTTCCATATCTGGTGGCCATTAATTTGGACTTAACTAGTTTCCTGTAAAAATAAATTGCATGGGGCCAAGGAAGAATATTATATGTTTGAATAACTTCCTCTGCCTGCCATAAACATTAAATTAATTTATATGCTAGTTATGGCAATAATAGCCCTTTGGATGATTCTACACCACAAGCATCAACTGAAATGAGGTCCCCAGTTGTCACTGAGAAAATCAAAAGGATCTTAGTTTGAGGAGTAAATATGTGATTATAATGATTATGTGTGAATTGTGATTATATTCTTCAATAAAGAAACCATGCTGGGATGTATCACTCTCTTCTGAGACTCAATCAATGAATTAATATATATTGAACACCTACAAGTTTCCTGGAGCTAAACAAACAAATTACCTCATCAATCTGCAAAACGTCTGATAGAGGACTGAGCCGTACAATGAACCCAGCTGAACATGGCCCCAAGCAGAACCATCAAGTGGGCAGAATTTATTTTCACCGAGGATAGAATCTACAGTGCACATTCTAAGACAGTCTGGCCTGGGAGTCTAAGCTGGACTTTGTCCCCAGCTCTTGTCACCTGCTGGCTGCATAATAATATCTGAGACACTTCACCTTCCTGAGGGTTAATTTTTTAATTATGAAGTGGAAAATCTTATGCAGAGTTTCAAAGGGAAAAAAGAAGTGAGAAATTACTTTGAAGATTGTTAAATACTCTACACATAAAATACTTCTGTGCTTCATTTTTTTTCTCAAGACTTCCCAAGGCATTCTTTTTTCTTTGGGAATCTATTTCCTCTCTTTCTTCTAAATCCGCTCTCAATAACCTCCCTATTGCTAAATCAGAACAATGGCCAATTCTCAGTACATTTAACCTACCAGAAGCAACGGACACTATTCAGACTACTCTATCTTCCTCGAAACACGTTCTTCATTTGGCTTGCAGAAAACACATCCTTGTTTCTCTCCCTAAATCACTGGGTGTATTTTGTCTGGTGGATCTTCTTCTACCTCATTTTCATCCTTAAAGCAATCAAAGGCTTGCGTTCTAGGACATTTCCCTATCTCAGTTAGCAGCAACTCCGTCTTTCCACTTGCACGAGACAAAATTCTAGTCATCCCTGACTCCTCTCTCTTAGGCCCCATTGCCAACTCTTCGGCCCAGCACCCCACAGCCAATCCTGTTGGCGCTGCCTTCAGAACCTGCCACTGTAACCACGTCCATCGCCATCACTCTGGTCTACACCACCACCATCTCTCTCCTTAAGGTATTTTCCTAGCCTTCTAGTCTTATTCTCTGCACAGCTTATTCTCAGTAAGGCAGTCACAGCAATGCCCTGAAAACATACCCCAGATCATACCACTCCTTTGTCAAAGCTCTCCAGTGGCTCTTCTTCTAAGTCGGGTAAAATCTAAGACCCTGACAGTAAACTACAAGATTTTATAGGATCTACTACACACACACACACACACACACACACACACAATTACTTTTGGGATATAGCAATATCAAAACATACAAGCATGTATTTCTTCAAGGAACAAACACTCTAATTTAAAAAAGGTAATCACCAAACATATTAAGTGATAGGTGACATTTAAAAAAATAAAACATGGAAGAGGAAGAGGGAATGAGAAGCAAGGTAGCTTGCAATGTACAAAGATTTAGGGAATGTCTCACTGGGAAGGTGAAATTTGAATAATACTTGAAATAGCTGGAGTCACATTTATGTTGGGAAATGGTATCCAAAGCAGTAAGAGGCAGACAATGAATTTTCAAATGAATGAACAGATAAATAAGTTTTGTTATTACTAAACCTATATATAAAATTAGCCCTTGGAAGGAGACAACTTGAGATGGTGAATACACAATACAATGTACAGATGATGAATTATAGAACTATATACCTGAAATCTGTATAATTTTATTGACCAATGTCACCCCAATATATTCAATGAAATAGAAAAATAGACCTAATAATTTCCCATTCTAGGGGAGAAAATGCATTTTAAGAAAAGTGACTCCTATCAGAGATAATTCTACATTGACTGGAAAGTCGATTTTGATTATTGGTGCCTACACTTATTCATTAAGCTGAATTCAGCTAGCATATCAGTTTGAAATAACTGGAGGGCTCAGACAAAGGGAAAATTAATACATGTTTGTGAGTTCTTTTCCATGGCTCTCTGCTGGCAGCTCATGGGGAAGATTAAAGAGAAAATATTGGAGCAAACTGCCCTGCTTAGTGGTGCAGTCATTCAGCAGGTGACTGGTTGCTTCGGGAATTAAGCACAAATCATCAGCCACTTCTCTGGAATCTTCTCTCTGATGAAGCAAAAAATCTAAGCCTCTAGGACTGATAGAAAACCCTTTCATTTCTAGCGCAGGAAGAGATCCTTGTGTTCATAAGTAAATGTTTTAATATCATAATGTTTAAATAATGCAAAAGCTGTTTCTGGGAATCTTCAATGCCATTTTTGTGTAAATTATTTTGCTCTTTGGAGCTCCATGGATAATTTTTTTAATTTTGGTTTTAAACTTCTTCTTAAAGTAGCAAGAAATCAGATGAAGATTTGCCAGGGAACCACCATAGAGGAGAGAGTCTTGGGACAGATTGTCCCTCACAGTCCTCAGAGGGAGCCACCCTCACTGATCCTTGACCTGACTTCCAGCCTCCAGAACCACGAGACGGTCAATTTCTCTTTAAGTTGTCCAGTTGGTGGAACTTTGTTACAACAGCCCTAGTAAACCCTTTACTGTGTGGTCAGTAAACCTAGGAAAATGTGATCGAACAAGTACTTAGGACTTAGGAAAAGTAAAATAATAACGATCTATTTCTACACACCAGCTAGACCAGCACGAATTGGAGCAATATAGGAACTGTTGTCAATACTGCTGACAGCCACTTTCACCACTTTCAAACAGTATGGAAGTTGGTGTCATCTAATCAAACAATTATACATTAAGGATTAATCCAACACCAACAATTCCACTCTTGGGTCTATAACACAGGAGTTAATCAGTGCACATGATTTCTTTTTTTTTAAGATTTTATTTATTTTTAGAGAGAGGAGAAGGGAGGGAGAAAGAGCAATGTATGGTTGCTTCTCACATGGCCCTCACTGGGGACCTGGCCTGCAACCCAGGCATGTGCCCCGACTGGGAATCGAACCGGAACCCTCTGGTTCCCAACCCGCGCTCAATCCACTGAGCTACACCAGCCGGGCAGTGCACATGATTTCTATGCAGCAAGGCATAAGCATAGGAATATGTAATAAGATCAAAACGAGAGCCTTGGGTGGTGTGGCTCAGTGGATTGAGTGCCACACCTGAATGCACACATCTGGCCATCCTCTATGAGAGGTACTCTAGGAGGGGTGACGAGGACCACCAGTGAAGCCGTTCTGCTGTGTGAAGGAGGGGGTTACGACATCATTCTCATCGAGACTGTGGGTGTGGGGCAGTAGGAATTCGCTGTTGCTGATATGGTTGACATGTTCGTGTTACTGATGCCACCAGCGGGAGGGATGAACTGCAGGGTATCAAAAGAGGTATCATTGAGATGGCAGATCTGTGGCCATCATCAAATCTGACGGAGACTTGACGGTACCAGCCCGCAGGATGCAAGCGCAGTGCGTGAGCGCAGTGAAGCTGCTCCGCGGCCGCTCAGGAGTCTGGAGGCCCGAAGGTGGTTCGTATTTCTGCCAGAAGTGGAGGGGGATCGCTGAAATGTGGGACAAGATGAGAGAGTTCTGGGACCTGATGCTTGCCAGCGGGGAGCTGGCCGCCCGGCGACAGCAGCAGCAGAAGGTCTGGATGTGGAACCTCATCCAGGAGAGCGCGCTGGAGCACTTCAGGGCCCACCCCACGGTCTGGGAGCAGATTCCTCTGCTGAAGAGGAAGGTCCTCAGTGGGGCCCTCCCCCCAGGACTGGCGGCGGACTTGCTGTTGAAAGCTTTTCAAGCACGGACTAACGAGATGTATCCTATACAATAATTATCCATATCGGTTCATAAAGTATTTTCATATAGGAAAAAAAAAATGGCCTGCGAACCAAAGGATCACTGGTTTGATTCCCAGTCTACAGCACATGCCTGGGTTGCGGGCCAGGTCTCCAGTAGGGGGCACAGGAGAGCAACCATACATTGATGTTTCTCTCCCTCCCTCCCCCTCTCTAAAAATAAATACATAAATAAATAAACAAATAAACAAAAATTAAAAAGAAAAGAAGCAAAATAAGAAACAAGTAGATGTTGACAAAGTAAGAAAATAAATCGGTGTGTATTCATACAATGGAACACCTTACAGCAATGGAAAGATATAAATTAAAACTTCATAAAAGAACATGGATTCCAAACAAAATTTAAAAAATCTGATAGGTATGGTTACCCAGGTGCATGCTTCATAATTATGTATTAACTGAGTGTACAAATTATGTGTTTTTATTTTATTCAATTACATTTAACAATTTAAAAAGCCTTTTTTTTCATTTGAGGTGTTTCATTCAATGGTTCAGTCTTTAGTCAGAAACGAGTCACTTGTCCACCCCAAACTGGGTCTAGAGGGTGAAGCTACGGTGACAGTGGTAACAATGAGGTTCAGCCTACAGAGAAGGAAGAAAACAAGTAAGGAGTGAGCAGTGTCTGGTGCACACGTGCTCGTCGTCACTGCAAACACTAGCGTGCAATTACCATCTTAAAGGTATGTGTTGCTTCCATACAAAAGTGTGCGTGAACGAAACAGAACTATTTTATCTGGTGGTCAACAAAAACTAAAGATTCTTCACAAGACTTGAAGCAGAAATTTACTACATGGAGCTTACTGAGAATGTCAGTGGTTAACTTGATTCATTTCTGAAGGATTTTCAACACAAAGTGTGCCTACTGTAACACTGATCCCCTTGACACAGACACAGACTGTCCCACTTTGTGGGTTTAGCTTTTTTGTCAACTTGGCACAGTGCTCCGGAGGATGGCTGCCCCTGAAGTATTTTTTGGCTCTGGAATCTGGAGGATATATAGTTTTTGGGATTTGTCATTGAATTTTTATCCCTTGCCCACTCTTTTCCTAAGCCACAAAGATTTTTGGTAATTCACCTTCAGGGGGTTGTCAAGGCCAGCACTTACCCACAATCCTCTTCTCCCTAGTATCATTCTTTCTAAAGGTGGCTGAATGAGAGTGGAGAGAGACAAAGGGGAAGTCAGTTACACAGGGCTCCTTGGAAAACCTTGCTTTCTTGATACAAAGGGACCTTCTCTTTCTTTCATTTTTTACAAAATAACTCCCTACACTCTATAATGCGTAAGTCAAGGTTGCTGCTGTCATAAACTCACATCGCTACAGTAGAGCTGCAGAGAGAGAATGACCCCTGCGTTATGGTCTCAGGTCTGCGCTTGGCCAGCTATTTGACCTTGGGCAAGTGCATGTAGGAACCGCAAAATTTTCTTCTGTGCAAACTGAGGCATTGGCTGATTGTGATCTCTGACAGTGTCTGATTCTTCTGGTCATGGTGGGCAAACAGACAACATGAAAATAAAAGCAGAAGTGAGTTGAAAGTCAGAGGAATTCATTTGGTTGTCACCATATTCCACGACCAGCTGCTAAGATGATATCTGACACAATTTTGATCAAAGGTTCCAACCTGCATATCTTGACTCCAGTGTCTCATGTCCGGAACTTGATTTCAGACAAAGTTACTTTTCTTGCTTTAGGGTAAAGAGTAAGTTTCCAGGTTGGTGTCAACGAAATGATGATAAAGGAGGGGTGACTGAGACACATAAATTATGAAAGAGAAAAGAGATGTAACCTCAGCCCAAGAAAGAAGTTCTAATTCCATCAGCATACCCTAAGTCTTATATGTGATATGAGAGTATCGCATAATAATTACAGAAAAGAAATTATAAACCCAAGGACTTAAATTCCCCTTGGAATGTAGGGGATTGATTACCTGGGTGGTGGGGAGACACTGGGGTGCCATCACATAAATTTAAATAGCTAGTTGATTTCAGAGGAAAAGACAAAAGTTTACAAAGTTTGTATTTGCATGACAGTCCAAAGTGTGATCACGCGAAGGAGCCCTCAGCAGCAGACTTAGCCCAGAGCAGAGGGCGTCGTTGCAATGCTGTGTGTGTGGTCTGGGCCCCAAACTATTTGAAATACTTAAAAAAATTGAGCGACTGTATTTGTAAGTTTGATTTATTTTATTTTATAAAGTAATACATGTTATTAGATCTTGTTTGGGTATTTCAAGTAAAATCCGTATACTTAAGCAATTAAGCATTTGAGATAATCCCGCTGCATTAAAATTGTCATTGTAGTTTAGCATGTCCAAGGCAATTTGATTAAATATTTAATTTTGTTAGATGTTTGAATAAGAATTTGAGCTGAAAGCACTCCCCCCAAAATTACTACATATTAAAAGCAAAATAAGATCTATATGGCAAACAAAGTCTTAAGAAAATATAATGTTAAGTTTAATCAAAGAAATATTGAATTAACTCCAAGTATAGATAGAATTTCTGTTCTTGCACAAAATCCCCGTCTGTATTACTCCAGTATTTTTCTTCCTCTAGCTCAGGCTAACTCAGGCCAGAAGTGAATCCTGTGCTAAGTAGATAGGCAAGAATCTTCGAAACATGTAAATGCCGATGTCTGTGTTTGTAGTGCCACCTAGTGTTATAGGAAGATAATAACATTTTCATAAGTCAAGCGTGGGAGATGAAACCCATTTCAATGACTCTGTCATTAAATCTCTAAGTGCTTAGGTCTTGAAACTTTTGGAAATCATAAGGTTCCCCCTGATGTTTCATGGAATTTTGTGCTTCATTTAATATATTCTCATAGCACATCCATTCATATTACTGAACATATATCTGTCTTTGGGGAGTTAGGAAAGTTTCTATCTTCAAAAAGTTGGTGTCCTAATGGAATTTCTGTCATTGTATGTATCACAGCTGGTCCATAATGGAATCATTTATATATTTCAATTCTCCTCCTGCCTGTGAGCTTTAATTCCTCCAAAGTGCTTAATTACTAAAAGGTTTCACAGAGTCAGCGTTCAAAATGCACATGGAATTAAATAGATGTGTAAAAAAGAATATTAAGTATAATTTATGAATCAATTAATGTGATAGTTTTAATGAGCTGCTTTTCTCTCAGGATTTTTGAACAACAATTATTCTGTTTGTCAATTTTATGCTGGAAATTACCCCAATGTACACTTTCTGACTAAATTAACATATAAAGAATTTTTCTTCTTTTGTATGAGAATAATAATATGCTTATAAAAGGGAATTTAAAAAATTATTTGTTATTAAGTCAAGTTTTCTATTGTATTTTATTCCTTAACTTATTAAATGTAATATGTCAGATGAGAAAAAATGTTCAGATGTCTATCAAACATCATCTTCCACAAACATTATGTTCTACTTTTCAGAATGTGATTTATGAATCTTAAACATGTGTACAACTAATTAAAATAAGTTGCAATGTTTTTAAAGGATAATTAACACTGGATGACCTGGGTAGAAATAAAGAGACAACAGAATCTTTTATTTGATCCCAAGAGTCCTGATACCATATCTTCCATTTGAAGGAATCTCACTTACCAGTCTTAAAAATATGGAAGATATCAACTAGATTGATAATGAAAAAGCTGCCCTGTATAATTTTCATGTATTTGAAGCTCGTGTAAGTGTAAAATGTCAAAACACTTTATGGTGTTTTGGTTTCCAAAATGATGTCTGCATCATAAGCCCTGGAATCTGTGAATATGGTATATTACATGGCAAAAGGGAATTAAGAGTACTTATCAACTGACCTTAATATAGGAAGATTCTTCTGGATTAGCCAGGTGGGGCCAATGTAATCAAGGTGTCCTCAATAGTGAAAGAGAGAAACAGAGAGATGGCCACATGAGAAAGACTCAGAGTGGCTTTGCTGGATTTGAAGGTGAAGGAAGAGGGCTGAGAGCCCAGGAGTGAGGGCAACCTCGAAAAGCTGGAAAACATAAGGAAAACAAATTTTGTCTAAGAGGTTTCAGAAAGGAATGCAGCCCTGTTGACACCTCAATTTTAGACCAGTGAGACTATGTTAGGCTTCTGATGAGAACTGCATCTATATTGTTTTAGGCCACTAGGTCTATGGTAATTTGTTATATCAGCAGTGTGAAACTAATACATACCTAGACCTTCCCACCAAAGAATGATGTACTGTACACTTTGTTATATGCTGGTATTAAAATTTGACTGCAGAACTTCGGCCAAGATGGAGGCATAGGTAGACACACTGTGCCGCCTCACACAACCAAAAGAAGGATGACAACAAATTTAAAAACAAAAAACAACCAGAACTGACAGGAAATCAAACTGTATGGAAGTCTGACAACCAAGGAGTTAAAGAAGAAACATTCATCCAGACTGGTAGGAAGGTTGGAGATGGGCAGCTGGGGCAGAGAAGACTCATGGAAACATGGCATCTGGAGCACCTGGACAGTCAAGGCAGCAGGTGGCAGAGCAGGTAGTCCCAC
Organism: Micronycteris hirsuta; assembly: GCA_004026765.1. Classification (NCBI taxonomy): domain Eukaryota; kingdom Metazoa; phylum Chordata; class Mammalia; order Chiroptera; family Phyllostomidae; genus Micronycteris; species Micronycteris hirsuta. The sequence goes on from PVJI01013501.1 coordinate 22,284, forward strand.
ATTTGCATGTGAATAAACCCGGAGGAAAAACTGGGGAGTGAGACAGACCAAGCAACCTAGTACAGGGAAATAAAGCCTCAAACCTCTGACTGAAATTCCTATGGGGGTTGTGATGGTGGGAGACATTCCCAGCTTCACAGGACAGTTCATTGGAGAGACCCACAGGGTCCTAGAATGTACACAAACCCTCCCACTCAAGAATCAGCACCAGAAGGGCCCAATTGCTTGTGGGTAGTGGAGGAAGTGACTGAAAGCTGGTTGAGAGCTGAATAAGTGGTATTGTTCCCTCTCAGACCCCTCCTCCACATACAGAGCCACAACACAGTGACATGGGTTGCCACACCCTGGTGAATACCTAAGGCTCCGCCCCTTACTACGTAACAGGCATGCTGAGACAAAAAAAAAAAAAAAAAAAAGGCCCAAAAGAAAGAACAGATCAAAGCGCCAGAAAAAGTACAACTAAGTGATGAAGACATAGCCGACCTATCAGATACACAGTTCAAAACACTGGTAATCACGATGCTCACAGAAACGGTTGAGTATGTTTGCAAAATAGAGGAAGAAGTGAAGGCTATGAAAAGTGAAATAAAGGAAAATGCACAGGGAACCAACAGTGACGGGAAGGAAACTGGGACTCAAATCAACGGTTTGAACCGGAAGGAAGAAATAAACATTCACCCAGCACAGAATGAAGAAACAAGAATTCAAAAAAATGAGGAGATGCTTAGGAACCTCCAGGACAACTTTAAACTTTCCAATATCTGAATCATAAGGGTACCAGAAGGAAAAGAGGAAGAGAAAGAAATTGAAAATTTATTTGAAAAAATAATGAAGGAGAACTTTCCCAATCTGGCAAAGGAAATAGACTTCCAGGAAGTCCAGGAAGCTCAGAGAGTCCTGAAAAAGTTGGATCGAAGGAAGCACACACTAAGGCACATCATAATTACATTACCCAAGATTAAAGATAAGGAGAGAAACTCAAAAGCAGCAAGAGAAAAGGAGACAGTTACCTACAAAAGAGTTCACATAAGACTATCAGCTGATTTCTCAAAAGAAACCTTTGCAGGCAAGAAGGGACTGTCAAGAAGTATTTAAAGAGATGAAAAGCAAGGACTTCCGTCCAAGAATACTCTGTCCAGCAAAGCTATCATTTAGAATGGCAGGGCAGATAAAGTGCTTCCCAGATAAGGTCAAGTTAAAGGGATTCATCATCACCAAGCCCTTATTATATAAAATGTTAAAGGAACTTATCTAAGAAAAAGAAGAAAAAATATGAACAGTAAAATGACAAGAAACTCAGAACAATCAACAACTGAACCAAGGCGGGGGGCATTTAACTAAGCAAACAACTAGAAGAGGAACAGAATCACAGAAATGGAGATCACATGGAGGGTTATCAGTGGGGAAGGAGAGGGAGGAATAGGGAAAAAAGTACTGGGAATAAAAAGCATAAATGATGGGTAGAAAATAGACAGGGGGAGGTTAAGAATAGTATAGGAAATGTGGAAGCCAAAGAACTTATATGTACGACCCATGGACATGAACTAAAGGGGAGGGGATGTGGGTGCGAGGTGGTGTACAGGGCAGAGGGGAATAAAAGAGGGAAAATGGGACAACTGTAATAGCATAATCAATAAAATATATTTAAAAAAATAATTAGACTGCAATAGTCAAGCAAGGAATCCAGGTACAGCTATCTAATCCAGACAACTGATAGCAATACCTGGAAGAGGTTTTTAATGGGGGATTTGGTAACATTAAAATAATGATGTATTAAGATCAAACCCCCCTATGAAAGAAGAAAAGTTATATTCATATACAGCATACATACATATATATCTTAAGTCTCTTACTGCTATAAGCTTTGTTTCAAGTGCTTCATTACTAAAAGCCTTTGCATAGAGTCAGTGTTCAGAAATGCATATGCAATTAAATAGATGTGCAGAAAAGAACATTGAGCATTATATATACATACATTTATATATAGAGAGAGAAAGAGAGAGATAGAAAGAGACAGAGAGACAAAGACAGGAAGAGACAGAGAGAGACGTTTTGAAATAAATGACATATATTGTGAAATAAATTGTTCACTCCTGATATCAGAAATGAGTAAATATATAATGTAGCAGAGAAAAGATCTCGGTTAGTGATTTACCAATCTGCATTTGTCTTTTTCTTTGCTTTCTAAGAGATATTGAATGTTCTCCAGGTTTCCAGTGGTCCTCATTCTGGTCTGTGTTGCAATACCATTTTCATGTACCAGAAGCTTCATCACAATTCATGAAAGGTTCTCAGTATGTAAAATTTTAATTGCTTCCAGACTTTACCATCAATAGCTTTATAAGGCTCTGCTTCCTCCAATAGGCTCTGGAGAATGCGAACCTCGTGCTGTGCCTATGATCTCAGAATGATTTGCCTTCATCTCTCTCAGTGCGTCACCTCCGTGCTGAGTCCTGTTTCCATGAGTACCCATGATGAAGTTGGGAGAGCGAAGGTAAATCCTTCGAGATAACGTCAGGTCATGAGCAGGAGCTTCACTTCTGTTTTCTCATAGCGGGGAGCTTTTCGATGTCCCCCCATGTGTGCAGGGTCTTAAGCTGCCCCTTTATATACAAAGCCTCTTCCTGTACGTCACCATTTAAAACACTTCCGTAGGCTACGGTTAACAAATAAGATTGGATGACGTACATCAGCATTAATATGTGTGCTGTGGATGGTGAAGGAAATGTTTTCAGGCTGGTCAGTGCTCCTGTGCATTCAAAGAAGTTGGATATTAAGTCCCCCCGCCCTGCTGTTCACCAAGTCGCAAGTGGAAACAGGTGTGGGGACGTCGTGATGTGTTCGGAGATCTTACTTCCCTGGCAGGGGAGGAGTGATGACAGTCACACAGTCTATGTCCTTCTAAAATAGTCCTATGTGTTTGCCTTCACTGAGCTGAGCACAGGTAACTGTGTCTCCTCTACCTCTTTATCGTCTTTTGTGCAATTGGTTTCTTTACTCTAGAGAAGTGACTCTCCACGTAATAATTTTGAAAGAGTAAGGCCTTGGATCCAAGATGGTGGAGTAGGTGGAAATTACCTCATCTTCTCCAAGGACCAAACCAGAATTATAACTAAATTATAGAACCATTGACCTTAATAAACAACTGGAGACTAGCTAAACCTAAGTCTTATAACCAAGAATTTGCAGAAGCAGCCACATGGAGACTGGTAAGATGGGCAGAGGAAAAAGGGGCTGGTCTCACACTCATATGCAGCAACTCGGAATCCAGAGGGGTTTCTCAGCTGCAAAGGTTCCTCCCTGAGGAGTGGGAAATCTCAAATCCATGCTGGGCACCCAGCCAGCAGCACCAGAGCCAGGGAGAAGAGGCCACCTAATATATCTGGCTGTGAAAATCAGCGGGGATTCCCTTTGCCAGGGAGAGATGGGAGTGTGCTGGAAACCCAGTGCCCTCTTAAATGGCCAGCACACAAAATCTCATTCATGGCCACTCACTGTGGTCTCTGGTCGAGGGAAAGGAAACTCAGAGCAGACTGAAGTCACATAGGGAGAGACTGATTAGTGTGGCTTCTGGCAGAGGGCTGAAGAGGCAGCCACCACGCTCCCTGTGCTGTCTCTCTCCTGCACCACCCAGAGGTGCCATCTTTCCTGGAAGGAGCACTCCCCTGCATGGCATCAGCTGGAGGGATACACTGGCCCCACACACCTGACTGTTTGTGGCCCTGCCCCGCTGAGCTCACGCCCTGCAGAGCAGTAAACTGGCTGTGGCCAGCCTGGGCCCGCGGTGCAGACTCTCTTGGAGGGCTCTTGGGGAAGTCCAAGCAGACTCAGAGGGTGGTAGAGATGCACAGGGAGAGACTGAGTTGTGTGGCTCTACAGCGAGAGCCATCTTCTGCTGCATGCCTGCTTGGTGTCACTCCCCCTCCAGGAGATCCACTAGCTCCACCCTGCTGACTCCCCATGACCCACGCCCCCAGACAAGCGCATACCATTGGAGGATTGGCTGACTGTAGCCAGACTGGGCCTCAGTTCAGACCAACTTGGAGGGCTCTTGAGGAGATCCAGGAAGATTCAGGAGATGGTAGAGATGCACAGAAAAAGACTAAGTTATGTGGCTCTAAAGTGAGGGCCATTTTTCCCTGGCACACATGACCAGCGTCACTATTTCTGTGTATGGCCCTCCCTTCACATGGCCAAATCCTGGCCTGTTTTAGCCTGATGAACTCTGCTAACCTCACCCTGATGACTCCTTGAGACCTCGTCCCACCACAAAGGTCCACAGAGCCCAGGCGGGAAGTACTGGCCTTGGTGTACACCAAGGCATTTTCTGAGTGGCCTCAGACCCAGAACGGGTGTTAAATTTGAATCTGTGTTGACCTGGTGAACAATACTTGCCTGTACCTGGTGACTTGCTAAGAATCTACCCCACACGACTCATATCATGCCAGAGAGCTTTGGCATCTTTCAGTTACTGAGACTTGCAGGGAACTAGCAAGCAGAGTAGGATCTTGAGATGCCTGTGGGCTGGGTGCTGGTAGAAGCTGACCTTGGTATGCAGCTTGGCTTCTCCCATTTGCCTCCAGGCCCAGCAGAGAGAACCACAAATTGGGATCACTTTGTAGCTCTAAACAAGTAGCACGGGGCTGGTGACAGGCACAGGCAGTGTCTGACATAGATCTGTATCGGGGTTCCTTCAAAGAGGTTCCAGAATCAACACACCCAGCAGCAGGCTTTAGACCATGTGAGAGCATGAACCCCAAATCCCCCACAAGCAGCACACCCCAAGGGAGATCTCAGCAGGCACCAGGCCCCGCTGGGGCGGATTCTGTTTTGCAGGGTCAGCCCCTGCACAGCATACATGCACTATGGTTGGAGTCGGTCATCATAGTCGGCCCACACAAGGTGCATTCCTGGAACACCAAGCTCAAGTTATCAGGGAGACTGTGCCACTGAGTCTTACAGGGCACTTACTACATAAGGCCACCATACCAAGACGTAGACATAACAGATCTACATAATACACATAAACAAATACAGGGAGGCAGCCACAATGAAAAAAGTTTCCCCCCAAAATAACAGGAGACAAAGAAACAAGTTTTCCCCAAAAATAACAGGAGAAATTCCCTCAAAAAGACTAAATGAAATGGAGGGAAGCCATCTACCACATACAGAGTTCACAACAAGGGTTATTAGGATGCTCAAAAAACTTCGGGGAAGAATGGGGGAACTCAGTGAGAACAACAGAGAGATAGCAGCCATCAAAAAGGACATAGAGAAACCATAAAAAAGAATCATTCAGAAATGAAGACCACAATCTCAGAAATGAAAAACACAGTAGAAGGAAAGAACAGCAGACTATACAAAGCAAAGGATTGAATCAGTGATTTGGAAGATGAAGTAGCAGAAAATATGCAATCAGAACAGCAAAAAGAAAACAGAATTTGGAAAAATAAGGACAGTTTAAGGTCCCTTGAACTGGACAAAATTAGCATGACAACATTCGTGACATCGTGGCACCAGAAGGAAAAGAGAGAGAGCAAGGGATTGAAAAACTATTTGAAGAAATAATGACTAAAAAGTTTCCTAACCTGGTGAAGGAAAAGACACACAAGTCCAGGAAGCTCAGGGACACATCATAATTAAAATGGCAAAGGTTAACTACAAAGAGAGAATCTTAAAAGCAGCCAGAGAAAGACTGTTAGTATCTACAATGGACCTCCCGTAACACTGCCAGCTTAAGTGCTCAAGAATACTTTAGGCCAGAAAGGATTGTCATGAAGTATTCAAGTGATGAAAAGCAAGGACCTACAACCAAGACTACTCCATCCAGCAAAGCTATCATTTAGAATGCAAGGAGAAATAAAGAGCTTCCCAGACAAGAGAAAGCTAAAGGAGTTCATTATCACTACACCAGTCTTACAAGAAACTGAAGGTCTGTGATGGCGAGTGATTTGGCCAAGGTCAAAGCAAAAGTAAATGACAGAAAGAGGATTCAAATTTAGCCCTATTCTGACTACAAAGTCTTTTAGTTTCTAATACTCCTTCCTGTGAAAATCAAAGCAGTTGTAAGAGTGGCCTCTTCGCAAGCTGCATGGACATTTAGCCCTTAGGTTGGAACGCGTGTGTTTGTTCTTCACGGCTGAGTCAGCCTGGAATTATGGCACAACCTCAATCCGGGTCAGCGTGAACTACACTTGAAAGGGGTGTCATGCAGTCTGGTTTCTAATCCAAACAGCTGAAAAGTAGGGAATGTGCTTGCTTACTCAACCATAAATCTATGAACTTCACAACAGTCACCCTTTCATGTGGAAGAAGCAGATTTATTGCATATTTGTGGAGAAACCCAATTTGATGTAGTCAATGTATTTAATGTATTCAAATTCCCTCCTCGTTTCTGGGGAATGTGTCTTGTAACCTGCAAATGTGCTTCCCTTTTGATCCTTTGGAACAGGGTTTTTTTGTGTGGGTTTTTTTGTTTTTTTTTTTGTATTTAAAAAAATGACTCTCCAACATCTTCTCTATTTCCTTCCTGAAAGTTACATGGTATTTTCTAGGACATAGAAGTTATATTTCTTCAGAGACAGTTTTTATCTTTCTAGTCCAAGCATTCTGTCTAACTTCCCCTAGTAATTGGGCACTAAAACATTTTTCTCAATTTCTAATAACTTTTTATGGTAAATAATATTTTCTGGCTTCTACTTCAATTACTTTAGTTCTTTGCTAATTTATGTCAATTGCTTAGGCCATATTTAGTCACAGTTACTGAACATTAGAAACAAAGAGGAGCTTAGAAAACTTCTAGACTATCTCGTTCAGTAGATGAGAAATAGGAAAGTTAACTGCTGTGGCCCATCTTACATAGCGAATAAGTGATATGACCTGGAATACCATGTGAAGAATGATTCCGGAGTCACTGTAGACATTGCTGAAGAGAGTGCCATAACTTAATTACCTGCCACAGCCTCACTGCATCGTGTTGTCTCCTAGAGCAGTGCTTCCCAAACGTTTATGTGTGTACAGATGATAAAATTCACGGTCTGACTCATGAGGCCTGCAGTGGCGCTTCAGAGCCTGTTTCCATCTGGAGACCAGTGGTCAGCAAGCGCCAGCCTGGTATCGTCAATGACGTCCGGCTGAAATATGGTCGACGCGTGATCTACGGCTGCCTTCAAGCTGCACGAGCACAGCGGAGTGTCTGTGGCCAAGAACCTATACCTGCATAGCCTTAAGTGTTTACTCTCTGGCCTCCAACAGAAAAGACTGCCAGTCCCTATTCTGCAGCCTTGGCTGCCAGCCTTGATTGCATGTTACCATCACCTAGGGAGCTTTTAAAAACTCCAATGCCCAAGCCACACTCCAGGCCAATTCATTCAGATTTCTGGGGTAGGACCAGACATCATTTTAAAAAATTATCTTTGAAAAATCTCTAGAAAGTTAAGAAATACTGTTCTAGAACAGGGGTCTCAAATATGGGTGAGCACAAGAATCACCCGATATGACTTAAAAATGCAGAGTCCAGGGCCACATTCCCAGAGATTCGGGTCTGATAGGCCTGGCCTGGGGCCTAGGAATCTACATAAACACACTCGTGCTCCTGACACAAGGACCTCAGGACCTCACTTCAGATATAACAAAGTGTACCTTACAAATGTCATAAAACTTTCTCAAAAGTTCTGCATCAACTCAGGCATTTGCAGAATTATGAGTCATAAGAGTGAGTCGTTATTACAAAGCACAACCAGTACCAGCTGGACTTCATACCAAGAAAAATGACCTGGCACACACACTAGCAACCTGATTTTGCCTAACATCTGAAAGTCGTTCCTGTTATAAATTGTGGAAGAAAATGTCAACGACTTTCCCCAGAACAATTCCCAGCTTCCACAACTGTGTTTAAGAGTTTGCTTTTATCTGTGAACAATTTGTACTAAATAATTTGAATCACCTAGAAGGATTTTGATTCCTCTGATCAGGTTTTGGGTTGTTTTAACAATTAGCAGATAAATATCAGATTTTCACTCAATCATAATATTTAAAAATTAATAACAACCCAATTTCTAGAATATCAACAAAGTGAATCAAATCCCTAATCAAATTACAACAAATATATACCTGACCCACTGGATTTGCAGGGAACCTTGTCACGGTATACTCTGCTAATGACAGACACATCAAATCAATTGTTCCTGTGTTCACTTCCTTTCCGGCATCAGCAGGGGTGTGTGTGGCAGTGGCTTCCAGTGGAAGGTTCCTCCCGTTTTTTGCACATTACTAGGACAATCAAGGAAATTAAAGCAGCAGGGAGATTCCCACAAGCCTGGCTTTCACATCTGCTGAGATCCAAGAGCGTATTTTCATCTATAGTAGGTTTTTCACAGTTTCACTGAAGAATCAAGATCTCATTGCTTATTGATCTTGCGTTTATCTCAAGTCTATTACAGGTTTGTTAGGATCCTGGTTAATATTTTGTTTAGAAGTGTTTCCTTTGAAAGTGCAACCGGACAAAGGGAAAAAAAGTGAAGGAACACACAGGCAAGAAATTGATTCTCTCCTCTTGTTTCCTGAGACTCAAAGAAAATAATATACCTCACATGTTTCTGGGGGCTGGGAGAAGCCTACTGTATACCTTCTGGCAGCAAAATTTATTTGAGTATGTGGGTTGAGGATATAGTCTTGCACAGGTCAAACATATTTTTGGAAGGGGTAAAATAGTTTGTTTGTTTTTTCTTTCAGAAGAGTTGCTGAGCCTCAAGGGGTGGAGCTGGAAGGAAGAAAGCTAATTTACCCTGCATTATAGTGAAGAATGAATCAAAAGCAAAAGCAGGCAATTGATGACCACTTGCTGTTCCCCACTGCCAGTTTTAGAATTCAGAAAATTAACAAATGTCATGTCTCAGTTGGCCGCCAGGTGGCAGGATTTCAACACGTTCCTGCATATGGATGGCATCCTCTACACATCAGGGTAAATGTATGGTAGTAATTTCAGCCTGATTGTCTCAAAAGATTTCACATTCTCACAAAATGAAATACAAATGTGGTGCAAGGACTTACATTTTATAGTTTTAAAATATCAAGAGGCAGCCATGCACATAATATAGTTGGCATCCACAAATGGAAAACGATGGAAAAGACTCCAGTTTTATTTACTGTGTCTCTCTACTCTCTCGGGACAAGGTCTGGGGAAACACCCGGATGCCGCTCTCCTGTGCTAAGGCTTTCTCAGAAGGGACAAGTAATGCTTCTGTTATGGACACACAAATTCTGCAGCTTCACAGGAAAACCGGGGAGAAGGGAAGGCAGGCACACTCTGATGGTGGCGCTAGAGCAAAGGGTGTGGGAGGGCAGTGTTTGCACTTGAGAATGGCGGGAAGACAAAGAAGTGGGTCCAGCTTGAACAATGACACGGCTCTACCACATTTATTCCCTCCTTCTCCATCTCATATTTTCTACACACTTTCTTTACTAGGCAGTGTGATACTCCCTAGGAACGGAAAGATCAACACGGCCTGGTTCTACCCCTAAAGAGCTAGTCCACTAGACTATATGTAGTAATGCAGAGAAAAAGAAAATCTCCACATGACAACTAGCCTAAAACAAGACGAAAGAAACTACAGAACAACCGGGAAAGAAATTGGCCAAATCGCAAGCAGGGAAAAATTAGAGAGGGCAGCAGGTGTGTGTTAACAAGGAAGAAGCAAGCCCTGGTTAGTGTGGTTCAGTGTATTGAGCACCAGCCTGTGAATCAAAGGGTCACTGGTTCCATTCCCAGTCAGGGCGCATGCCTGGGTTGCAGGGGTGCATGACAGGCAACCACACATTGATGTTTCTCTCCCTCTCTTTCTTCTTTCCTTCCCCTCTGTCTAAAAATAAATAAGTAAATAGAATGTTTTATAAAACAAGGAAGAAAAGGAAACTATGAGATACAATGAAAGGCTGGAAAATGGAGTCACCCTGGGGAGGTGGGAGTTTAACATCGGTGAGCCAACTGGGAGCCAGAGTGAGGAGACCAAAACTGACACTGGACCAAAAAACCAAAACAAATCAACGTCACCTCCGCAACCACACAGTTGGGTTTTCACAGTGACTCCAGGGCTGACTCGCTGTGTGACCTCGAGCATTCGGTCAAGTCTTTGAAGCCCCAGTGTTCTCATCTGCACGAGGGAGCTGACAGCGACGAACTTGGGAAGCAAGAACATGAAAGGTGAAGCGTAAATGAGTGTGCCTGGCATACGGTTGCTATTCATGGAACATCAGGTGCCAACACCAGGTGCTTCACTTCTCTGTCAAACGCTTCATAAAAACTAGCAGAAGATCTAAGGAGAGCAAGAAACCCGCATGCTGGGCACCCAGAGCAGACACTTGCTCACCCCCGGGCCCCCAGTGCTTCCTCAGGACTGGAGTAAGGGTGGCAGTGACATCCCGGGCTCAGCAACCCTGAGAAAGGCAGGTGCGTTTCACAGGAACAAGCTGTTTGCTTGTTTTAGCAGCGTCACATAAATACATGCTCTCTGGGATAGATGGGTAGAGACAAGGAATGCCAAGACAGAGTTCGAAATGTAAACTGTCCTTATTCCATCAACCCGTGCCCCTGCTCCAACGGTAAGCACATGATAGTCTGAGGTGCGTTCCTCCCATTTGGGGGCTGCATGTGTGTGTTCTCGTACATGCATCTCCCCATACATGTGTACATATAACTCAGATGCTGCTGTCTCCAAGTAAAGAGCCTGTGTCTTCTTCACCTTTCTGACCTGAAGCTAAGTGCAGCATTTTTCAATTGTCTACACATAGGAAATTTGCTCTACAAATAATTCAGGGTTATGGTCAGAATTCATTGGCTAAGACATGAGAGAGTCTTAGTTGCTTAGCATAGAGGTGCTATTAAATAAAAAAATTATATTACTCACTTGACTAATAATAAAAATTGCTAATACTTCATCTGCATTTTTCTGTGTACCAGAAAGTATTTCCAGCCATTGGTATGCATAGCAGCAGGAATCAACAATGAACCATTTTTATAGATGATCACTCTGAAACACGGTAAAGTCAGGAAACTGCTCAAGGTGACACGGCCAATAAGTGTCATTGCCAAAATACAATGAGTCTGGCTCTAGAGTCAGTGCCGTTAGTCACTAAACCATATAACATATGCAGACTCGGTTGTCAGGGACTCAAACTGGCTGTCACTGACAGAGGTACTAACATCCCGCTCCCAGGAGAGCCCCAGCGGTCCTGGCGTGGAGCTCTCTGCGCTGCTCCAAATGAGCCAGCCGGGCCAAAAGGAGATCTGTGGCATCCATTAAGAACAGAGGGAGGCTAAGTGAAATATGTCAGACAGAGAAAGACAAGTACCACACAATTTCACTTACATGTGGAATCTAAAAAACAAAATAAATGAACAAACAAAACCAAAAACCTGATAGATACAGAGAACAAACTGATGGTTGCCAGATAGAAGGGCAGTTAGGGGGACGGGTGAGAAAGGGGAAGGGATTGAGAAGCACAGATTGGTTGCTACAGAACAGTCACGGGGATGGAAAGTGCAGCGTAGGGAATACAGTCAATTATATTGTAATAACTATGTATGGTGCCAGGTGGGTACTAGACTTATTGGGGGGAAACTTTGTAAGTTATATGTACGTCTGATCCCTATGCTGTACACCTGAAATAAATACAATATTGTAGGTCAACTGTGATTTAAAACAATTTTTTTAATTATTAAAAAAACAAGGTGAAACAAAGTCTACTGAGTTTGGCATAGCATGGAGGGAAAAGTGAAAAAAAGAGATGAAGAAGCAGCTAAAAGGAGAATGAATGAACGTGAGGATTACTGCAGGCGCCTGGCCCAGCCGAGAGAGCCTCTGAGGTGACCATGCCAAACCTCGGCAGCTCCGAGCCCGACGCCCGGAATAGCTGAGAGGAGGCACGCTGCCAACGAGCCACTTATTAGGGCCAGAGCTGGGAGCACTTCATCAGAGGCATCCGGTTTGTGTTCATGAGATATGAGGTGGAAATATGTGGTCAACTGCAATGAATTGGCATGCCCTGAGGTGGGCAAGCCATTGCCGGAAGTCAGGTCTCTTGCAAACTGAAACCTAATCTTTCTCTGCCCAGAGGGCCTGCCACACATCTAATTGGTTCTGCACATTTTATCCCTCTATAGTAGACTCTCTAATGTAGAAGATATACTCCTTTCTGGTGATGACTGAACAGAAATTCAGAGTATAAGTTAGCAGGACCACATCTATGGAGCACGGAGCCTGGGTACCCATCGGGCAAGGCCAGCGCCCTCCTTAGGACATGTTACAACACGGCTAACTCCATCCGAGGCCAACAGGGAAGCTGGCACAGAAAACATGGTGCCAGGACGAAGAGGGTCAGGATGACCCTGAGAATTCATGAGCTTCCTTTTTTGCCAGTAATTCCCGCAAAGAATGTGTCATTGTGTTACCAGCTGGCTTCAGGGGCTGGCGGGACTGTAACCTGTTGGTTGGTTTGTTGATGAGCTTTAGGTGTTTATTCCTGAGTGAGACTGTGTGGCAGAGACTCTTGGTGTCCCTTCCAGAAACCCCTTACCAGGCCCAGGTGCTTATCTCCCAGTTTCTGTGACTGTTGATTTCTTCCCTAGAAGATTGCTCCCTCACCAGGAGACACCGGGGACATTATGCTGCTCCCCCAAGGGACCTGTGACAGACTGCAGTGGGGTGACAACAGCTCAGTCCCCTTGCCTCTGAGCAGGGCGACTTTTATGTCGTGTCTACACACCAGTATCCACAGCGAGATCAGTCTGAAGATAAGATTCTCCTAAAACCATGGTCCTCCCTGCCCTATCCTGTTTCCCTTCCCCCTACAGGTTTCTCCTGAAAGCATCCATCCGTAAATCAGTAATCACCTGTACAACAATCCTTGCCTCAGGCTCTGCTTCTTGGGAACCCAGCCTAAAACAGCATCTAAGATCTTTGTCCACAAAGACCACCCACTGTAGACGTGACACTATGAGCAACACACCGTCCTTCTCACACTTTAGCTAGTCACGTGCCACCTGCATCAGTTTGCTATTCTCCCTTATTTGCATGTTACTTATGCAACTATTCACTGAACAGTTGTTTTTAAATAGTTTTCAAACTAACTCCTTCTGTTAAAAAACGAACCTTGCCCCTAGGAAATGTTTCTGAAACCAAGAGTTGAAGTGCTGATTAAAATTGTAACACACAGTGAAATATATAGTCATCTAAATATCATCCCATCACCCACCATGTGTCATATGCACATAGACTACAGCTTTAAAAACATGATAAAGTGAACAGTATGTTTCTGTCTGATTAGAAAGAAATAAACTCTGTTTTTGCTTCTTTATCATACTACTGCAGAGCTCTGCCCACGTTGGATGTGGAATAGATTCCTGTTGATTTCTTTATTTTACTTTTTATTGTTTATTCTATTACAGTTGTCCTGATTTCTTTTTTCTTTTTTCCCCTTTTGCCCCCCTCCACCCAGCCTACCTGTCTTGCTCACAGTCAATTCCCTCTCCTTTTCTATTAAATAAATATTTTCTTATTCTTCACCTCTGATCTTGCCAACAGTCCTAAGGGAAACTTACATGATATGGCGTAAAAAGATGAAAAGAAAATCAATCTTTAAAAAGCAGAAATAATTTAAAAATCCTTTGCTGTGTACATTCTGTCTTTAATGTTCGGATTTTTCTGGGTTCCTCTGACAGTATCTTCCTGTCACACAGAACCGTCTCCCTTAGTAATGACTAAATCAGAGTTTGCATGCATGGAGAGGAGAGCTTCTAGAAACTCGGTACTCTCATTGCTGGGATGATTATCTGACCTCATGAAACTCAGATGCTTTTCTCAGGGGAGGACAGCACAGCAGTGCCATCTGCTCCCGTGTCTGAGCAGCACCGTGCAGGCCCCTGAGAGTGCACAGGCCCCCCGGAGCAGTGACGAGGCGGTTAGAAGGTGTGCCAGAGTCACAGTCCTCACAGAGGGCGGTTGATGTCAAGACCACCACCTTCAAAGAGAGTCCTGCACCATGGAGCACTGTATCATGGGTGTGGGTGACCAAAGGCATACAGATAACACAGAGCCCAAAAGGGGGGCTCTTCCCCCTGACTTCCCTCATCAGGACCGCGTGGACGTTGGGTTTGTTTTTAATGGCTGTTTTGAGATGCACAGAGTGTTTTAATGTGGCAGGCGATGAGCCAATGGCTAACAAAACAGTTTGGGGTCAGAATTCTGCATCTTGTCTCCAGCATAATGGTCCTTCTCTACGATTCATCCTGCACACGTTCCTTCTGAAACAACCTAGCACCGAGGAGATGAAGCCTGAGGTCCATTATTCCTTGAAAAGCTAGCTTTGTGCGCTTGCAAAGATTGCCAAAATCATGCATGTTAAACCTGATGGGAACGGTTTAAAATTAGAGACTGAAGAAAAAGTAGTGCCTATAGGCTAAAGGAAAGAGCACAGGGTGGGTGAAAGTGTTGCTACTTATTTGAATCTTCAAATTCTTTCCAAAATAAAAACCCATTTAAAAAATGCCCTACTTGATGCTGTTATGCATGAGGGCATGCCTCATTGAATGACAAACTCTGCTTGGGGCCAAACTTGAGCACCATCAATGTATCGATTTTACTATCTTTGGCTGTGGGTTTTTCTGGTGCAGAAAGGACATCATCTGGGTCATGTCCTGATTCTTCATTTTGAAGTGGCAAGGAGTGTTCTTTTATAAGGGTTTTATTTGTATTTTCCAGTAGTTACATAAGCTTAAAAGTTTCAGTGTGATCTCTATATCCTTCTATTTCCAGAAATGTCCTCAGTATTAAAGTTTCAGTTCTAGGTAGAATTTTTCTTTTCTTGCAGGCTCTTAATTGTTGCATTATTGGCTTGAGTGGTCTGTGTTGGCTTCCATCACTCAATAGGTATGGCCTTGGAATCCTATTCTCTCCTTTCCTGTAGCCCTCCGATTAAGCCAGGTAAGTGCCACACCCTCAGGCCAACCCAGTCCTCTTTGGGTTGTGGGATGTGGATTAAAATACCAAAGGTTTCAATGATATATTTTTACTTTTAATAAGAAGAAATGACACTTTATTAACAAGTCCTGTATGGGTAGATACAGTGTCGGGATTTACTCTGTATGTGAGACAAGCGTGTGTCGTGTGCAGTGACAGCGGCGTCCTGGGGGGAGGGCATAAGTTCCTAGTGCAGAGGAGGGGACAGTGACGACTTCATGCCAGAGACTTAATGCCATCCTGGAAAAAAGAATTTGGCCTAAACATAATACCAATAATTCACACGTAAACATCAAAAACTGGAAGGGACTTCTGTTCCTAGTGTGAGCTCTTTATCAAGCACATCAGGAGGTAGAAACAGCCCTGGCTGGGCGGCTCAGTTGGTGGGAGCATGGTCTCATACACCAAAAGGTCTTGGCTGGATTCCCAGTCAGGGCACATCCCTCGGTCGCAGGTTCAATCCTCCCCACTGGGAACGCATGCAAAGCACCTGATCTAGGTCTCTCTCTCTCCTCTTCCTCCTCGCTCTCTCCCTGAAATCAATAAACATGTCCTCAGGCGAGGATTTAAAAAAAAAGAAGTAGAAACAAGGAGGATGTAATCAGATATGACAGAAGGGAAGTCAAAATAATTCAAAATTATTCAGGCTATTTGAATCTCCCATTAAGTATGTTTCTGTCTTGAAGTGTTAGCTAATGATAATGTGGAACCATCACAATTAGCAAGGCGTTTAGAATTTAAGCACCCAGAAAATGCAGGCAAACCTTTATAATTTTTTCCACTGATGTTTTCAGCCCCGTGAAGCTCAATTTGCTGATCTTTTCAGTGAGAACAAGTGACTCTGAGTAATATTCTATTTGTAAGATACGTTTCCCAAAATACACAGATTTAATCTGTTCCTCAAGGTAGAAGTGCGATTGTAACAGGAGCGAGAACCGCCCAGCTTTGGACAGAACCCTCGTCACGCAGGGCACCGTGGGGACCGCTGTCAGCTCACGTGTGCATCCCTGTGTGATTTTGTTGCCAGAAACAATCGACATGTGTCGTCTGTGAAAACTCTCACATCTGCGCACTTAACTGTGTGGCCACAGATTTATACACGCTGTTTCAAACATTTTCAAATAAATAGTTTTGATGGATTTTGAACAAATTTCTAAAATATAAAAATGCAAAATATTTCCATGTATTTTCAAGAACAATGATTGGCATCTGGGAAGATAAAAGTACAGTAGCTACATTTCAACAAAATCTTTTGTGTTGTTGATGGATGGAATGGGAAAGTCAATGTATCATAAGACAGTAAATATGGACAACTATGTACTTCATATATATGTATTTATTTGAAGGTATCTTTTTCAAGATGCAACAGGCATTCAAGTCTATTTTTAAAATCAAGTGAATTTAGGAACTTTTGCTTCTGCCCAAGATTAAATAAGAGTAACCAAATTTACCCTCCAGCCTGAACTTATTTTTTAAAAAATAGGTACAATAAATCAAACAATGGTTTTCAAAACACTGGAATTCAGGCATAAAGAACAATGATCAATGACAACTGAGAACTAAGGAAAGACGATTACCTTCCGGGCTCACTGCCTTAAGTTTCCTGTCAGCAGCTCAAGGAGGGGAAAGCTGGGTGGGACCAGGTGAACTCCTGAGCTGAGGGAAGAGGCTGAGAGTCTGGGAAGACAGGAGCAAAGCGAGAGAACCCCAGAGGTATGCAAGAGACATATCCTCAAGAGATCAGCAAATATCATCAGTGCATCCGTGTGAAGAAAATACCCAATTCCAGGGGAAAAAGAGCCACATGAAAAGACTAGAAAGAGCAGTAGGCAACGCAGGGTTGGAGATAGCCCACAAAGCTCCCCAAAGCCCTTGTAAGTTCCTAAGTGGTAAGAGCACTAGGACCATTGTTTGTTCTAACAGCCCTTCTGCAGTGGGAGGTAATTGTGACCATTTAACTTGCCTATGTGGCTGGTGCAGAAGACAGGTTCTGGGGGAATGACAGTGAGTTATTGTAAACTGAATCAGGAGGTGATGCAAATCACAACTGTGCTTAGAGCATTGTGTCTTTCTGAGCAGTCTTTGGCTCCTAGAATGTACATATTTTGAACATGGAAATGCTTTTTCCGTGTGGGGCTTCTACCCAATAGCCATTTGAAGACTTACAAAAAACCATAATCACTGCCCTGATGTTCTATCCAAAATCACATCCAACTGGGATATCTTTGTGGCCTGGGAAGTGCAGCAATGGACTCTTTCTGCAATTCACTGATGTTTCATGTATCCCATCACCCAGAAACACCAAACAGTGGAAAGGCCTGTTGTTGAGTGCTCATTATGGCACCAGCCCGCATCCTGCTCCTAGATCTTGTCTTGCTGTCTATTGGAATATGGTATATGTCTTCAACCAACCAATAAATAATATATGGGACTATTTTCACAAATCTATCAGAGACAGAGGTTATGCATAATCTCAACAGGCAAGCTGTCCCTTCATCAAGATCAGCTGCTGGCTACTGTCCCACTGGTGAGTGCCCAGCTTGCTAAGCACGTGAAGTCAAAGCTGAACCCCTCAGTGGTGCCGTCATGCACACTTGGCCGTGCTCTGTGGCGGCCGGCTTGACCACACTGGAACCCTCCCAAGCTGGGGTCAGGGTCAGTACTTTGTATTCTAGCACTGGTTTCGTTTCCTCCGATCCGAATGTCCTCCATCATTTTTAACTATTATTTTCTCTTTATATCACGTTCGGCATCTTCTCCACTCTCTGCAGATGAGCATTCTCTGCAATGCTGAGGCGATGCCAGAAGGAATGTATTTGACTCCCTTTGTGGAAAGTGTTGTCTCCTCATTAGAGATCAAGCTGGAAATTGAACCGTTTCCGTTGTATCTTGTGTATTCTTCACGTCATGTCTTATGTATTCTCATTATCTAGCTTCCTAGCAGCAGTAGTTCAGGAATTATTTTATCCCATGTCTGGTATACAGTAGCCATAATGGTAACTTGAAAAGAGTAGCAGGCAAAAATATTTTAAGAAAAAAACTAATGCATAAAGCTCTAAAATTAAGACCATTCTTAGCATTAATTAAAGTGGTAATGATTGCATGTTAATTTAATTATGAAATTCCCTCACTAAGGTTCAGTGTCACTTGGCTGTCTCTTGTAACAAACAACCATTTACCATGTCTGTATAGCACAGTTAGAGTGAATGTACACCGGATGCTAGCACACACAGTAGGAGATGCTTCACTGCAACACTGAAGGTAATGTATTCTGTATTGTCCTAATGAATGCCTTCTGCATTTTTAAATGATGGCATGGGTGGGGGTGTCATGGGTTGGGGGGGAGTCACCTGTGATCACCCATCCTGCTTATTACCACTACTAACCCTACTAATATGTTTTAGAAAAATATGTAGCCGGGAGGGACTACAACCAAAGAATACATAGGGAGCCAGAGGCAGGCTTTATAGTAGGCTGCCAGCCCTGTTCCCATTCCTGGGGAGGGAAGAGAAGGGTTTTGAACTGACTACGTGCATATGAGTGGCTGTTAGAGGCTCCGCAGTTAACGAAGCTTAAGCTCCAAGGCCCCTTCCAAAACTCTGGGGTAGACCCTATTAACATGTTGTCGTGGTCTATGTTCTTATAACATTTGTAAAACAGATTTTTAGAGTAAATTAGTTACAACACCTATCTCTTTCTACTCTGACCTCCCCTCCTTCACAGCCTGCACTCACCTCAGATGGCTTGGGAGTAATCTCAGGCATTTTTGAGATCTGCCAAGGGAATGTTGAGCTGCAGAGGCCTTTCGTTTGAGTTCAGGAGCATATTTATGTAGGCCACAGTCACTTCCATGAAATATAAAGTTATGGTCGGTGTAGGAATTTCTTCCAGGAATACCCATAATGCCCACAGTCCTGACAATCCAGCAGCACAACACAAACATGCAACACCAGAAAGAAATATCATGGACAGTGCTCAGCACTGGAAGTCTGAGTCCGTGTGGAATGTGAAAAATTCTTCCAACCATCAGACATTAACATTGTAAGGAGAGGAATTTATCTTTAGTACTTTGTTAAAATGAACATTCTCTCCTATCAAATATATTCTGCCCTGGCCAGTGTGGCTCAGTTGGTTGGGTGTCATTCTGCAAACTGAAAGGCCGCCAGTTTGATTCCCAGTCAAGGCACATGCCTGGGTAGCAGGTTGTCCCTAGGTCAGTTGCCGGATGGAAATTTATATAATTATAAACAAATAATACTCCTGAATTTCTGTGTTTTTAGGGCCCAAACAAAACCACACTCATAAGGTGAATAGGTATGGGAAGCAAATGTTTTATGCATGCCAATATTAATAATAAAAGATAAATTTTGATCAGCTATACTAAATTATACTTTTATTCTTCAGTTGAAAATAATATTACAATATATTTTCAAACAAAGAGGCACCAATGTTGTAGGAAAATTATAATAAAGATAATGATAGATTAAAGTGTAGATTATTTTTCTGGATTTTTATGATGTGTGTGGCAATTATTAACTTCAAATTTTGTAATTTGTTTTGATGTTTTTTTCTCATTGTAAAAAAATATTTACTTTCACACATATTTTGTATTTTCAGTTTTTTATTCTTTTTCTTTAGAAAGGTCCCGGAAATCATATACAGTTCAAGCACCTGGATCTACCTCTGAGCTCTGACGTTGCGTAGTGCCAGTTGACAGGGTCATTTCCTCTGCCAACGACACATACTGCCAGGCCATCACCGCATTAAGGGTGGTCACGCTGCTTACCATAGTTCTGTTGTTAAGGTGCCTTGGGAATTTGGTTTTAGTCGCTTCTAGAGGGTCAGAAATAGAACTGTTCAGATCCAAGCCTCCAGGACCCACAGTGTTACAGCACTGGGGTATGATACATCACCCAAAATAAAATTGAGTTATTTCAATATCGTGACGACGACAATACAGATGGATTTTTAAATATTCATTTATTTTAAAGAACACTTGGCTGGCTTATCCTGGTCTCTAACCTGCACACACGCTTTCTGTCCTCAGCACCAATTTTCTGAAATCTTCTGTTAATTATTTAGTAACATTTCACATAAAACATGGAGATGCCAAAGTACTTCAAATTCTCTCTGATATGATTTGAGGGTCGATATAAATGAAGAACTCTCTCCCTTTGTGATGGAATGAATTATCGTGCTCTGAGATTTAGAATATCAGACAGGACACGTGCCCATAAAAATGCCCTGGAGTAAAAATCTGTGCGTGCCTGAATCCGAAGTATAAAAGATGCTTTATTCCTATATGTTTCGTACAGATTTGGATGTGTGTGTGTGAAAGGAAACCGCCAAGTAATGTTTCCTGTTGTCCTACCATCCTTTTTCCTTTTGACCATGAGCGGTTTCATGGAGACACCTTCCTGGTTCCATTATTGCGATACAGATGTCATTAAGTTCTCTCAGACAAATTTTTAATTGCTGTTAGTTTCTATTGAAATTCATAATCCTGAGGGAAAGTTAAACTCATTGAAGGATCTTTTTGGCTTATTGCAGAATACTAAGCAGCACAAATGTCTGATACTGACATGATTTATTAATATTGCATGGAAAGAAATTTATAATAAAGGACTGGCAAATAATTAAATGTATTAGATATCATGCAGAAGAACATACATTTTCTAAGCTACTGCCACTCCAATGTAATACACTGAAACAATTTTTTTTTCAAAACATGGATGGAGGTAGCTTATTCAACACTCAAGACTTCATAGTCACTGTTATACTTGAATTTATCATAACTGCTTAAGTGCAAGTGGCCAGCTGACATCAGGGCATTGTTCTTAGTAATGGGGAGCTAATTTGAGGGACTCTTTTCTATAAATGTTATTCTGATACAAATAATATAGAGTCATACCTCAGGCTTCAGAACTTATCAAACTCTGTACTCATCACATTTTGAGAGAAAAAATGTTTCAGCACCCGGTATTTGCTTGGGACTCATTGCACTTGCTAGAACTTCTATGAGTCATGACATGCCTCACAAGAGAAAATGTTTCATCATTTGCTACTCATCAGTTTCAGCAGTCGTCACTCGTTCTGGAATGAACTAATGACAAATACCAGGTACCACTGTATAACTAAGCTTTCAATATGTCTTTCAAATGCATTGTGTTATCACTTATACTTCCCATATTTCCATGTATTTAATAAGTAATCCATCCATTCATTTAAAAATAAATCTGCACTCTTACAAATATTTTAAATTGGTGACCTTTATGCATATTACTATTTTGTGTCAATTTTCTATATACTATAAAACTAATGGGCTCATTAAACATATTCTCCATGTAATTTCCTTTTCTGCAATATAGAAGCATAAAAGAATAAATATGAATACTTCCTTGTGTGTCCACTCTGTGCATTATACTGCCCTCTTCAGAAATCTATACTCCTGGCAGTTTTTCCTATCCACAATACATATGCATATTTTTGTCTGAGAGGAATTCATCATATTGAAGTCTGTCCATAAATTATCCAGCTATGTAACATGGAAAAGAGAGACATTTATTGAAGAAGATACAAGTTTCAAGAAATATTGTACATAGGTCAATGACATCTCAATCCCTTTCAAAGTATGTACCTTGGGACCTCACACAGTCTCCCAATTGCCATAAACTGCCTTGTCCTGAGATTTTCCTGAGTCTCATTAATGGTCTGAAATCTCTTCTCTTTCCAAGGTGATTTTAGTTTTGGGAAATACCAGAAGTTGCAGGTCACCAAATCTGGGTTGTTGGGGGGGCAGAGTCACCTGGGAGATTTGATGTTTTGCCAAAAAACTCTGCATGAGACGTGATGCATGAACAGATGCATTGTCATGATAAAGCTGCCAATCACGAGTTGCCCAGAGCTGTGGCCTTCTGAATTATCTGAATAGTTTCCGTGGAGGAATGTTCAAGCTTAACACAAAATTTGATGCAGATTTGCTGCTCTACTTAGTCATTTTGAATGCAATGGCCACACAGAACACATGATTTCTCAAAGACATCTACCGCCCGCACTGACTAGTAGAGTGAAGTCATCATTGTTCACACATGCGCGTTTCAGTCCACTTTCCTTGGTGCCAGATTACACTGATGTCATGCAAATAGTTAATAATGGCTGGGCTTTTTCTGGACAGACATCATATATTGTTCTGCAATTTGCTCTTCTCCTTAACAATATCTTGGAAATCTTTACATTTCAACATTTAAGAGCATGTTATTCTTTTCAACAAATTTCCATGGTAATATGAGATATTCTACCGAGTATTCTATCACTTCCCTGGGTTGGAATGCAGCTTGCTTTCCCTATGGGTTGTTTTGTGGGGGGTCAAAAAATAATTTTTCTTCACCTTTCTAAATTCTTCTGTCTGGGCTGATAATCAAATTAACATGAGACCTAGTAACAAGAGAAAGTGTCCAAAATTTATGATGGATGTGCCCATAGGGGTGTTATAAGAATGTAAGACCCAAGGATGCACTCTGGCAGTTGAGGTTTATATGTCATTTTTGAACTAAGGAGAAAGATGAGGTTGTGGTTTGGGATTTCAAGGGGCAGGAAGATGATTCACATGCCAATGGAAAAGCAAACATTTAGTAAGTAAATGTTTGTTGGGCCATCTTTAATAATGGGACACAGAGAGGCCTTTGAACAAATGGACTGGCTAGGTTCCTATCAGGTACTCATTTATATTGTAACAATGGTTTCATTGTTGTCTGTGACGATATCTTCCTTCCCGGCACAGGTCCTCCATCTAAATTCCTTTCAGGCAGGCAAAGGGGGAGGGTCAAAATTCTTTCTGAGTCTTTAAAAATTACCAGATTAAAATAGTCAATATCCCAAAGAGGCATTTATTCATTGGCCAACCCTGCTCGCCTTCTCTTTCCATGGTCTATTCTTACAAGCAGCACTACTGAAACGGTTTCTTTCCATCCATCACCTAGAGATTCGTTGGGATAGATTCATAGATGTAAACTGACTGAGGCAAAGAGTATGGATAGTTCATATTTTGATTAATTCTTCCAAATGATCCCCCAAATTTATACTACACCCAATAGCTTATGAGTTTTTTATACTCTTAGAAACACTAAATAATATCTATATTAATGGTATATAAAATATATGCCCAATATATACATTGTAATTATCATTTTCCTGATTACCAAAGATGTTGACCATGTTATTATGCTTTGTTTCTTTAGTTTGTGTGAGTTTTATCTTAGTATTTAGCAAATTAGAATTTAAAGAGAGAATTTTTAAATGTTCATTTGTTAATTCATTTAAATAGTAAATTTATTATGAGTTAATATAAATAACATGTTGAGAGAAATGTAACAGTTTAAAAAATAGTGAAAAGTGTGACATTGTTTTATATTTTTGCATATCATTTTTGTTTGGTTTAATATAAATTGCCTGAGTTATTATTACTGCTTCTTCATTTGATCTGTTGAAATAACTTATTTGGGTTGAAATATATGAAGAAAATTCAGCCCCATACAGGTAGGTACTTAGATAAGGAGGGATATTTAATACTCTTTTAGATAATCATAACATTTTTCTTTGATACTCCACCAAAACTTGACAAGCTAAAGTTTTTTAAAAGTGAGTTACGATGTGGAAGCTGAAACCATATAAATGTACTTTCATATTCTATTACATTAACTGGATTGACCCACCATGTATTTTTATTAATTTTTATCTGTGCGTGATTTTGTCATATTGTCCATTGGTTAGTTAGGACATAGTGGTTCATCGTCATGTGGATCTTCCAAATAGTAAACATATCTTTACATAATATCAAAAAGTCAGTATCTTTTAATATTAACACTAGTCTTACCAGAAGATCTTTAAATACTGAAAAGCTGTCCAGCTCACAGTTGCAAATACAAATTTTCACTATTTTAGATGGTGTAGAACCTGAAAAACTTATTCCAGTTTTCCCTTATGTATACTTTTATGGCAATAAGACCTATAGTGATAGTCCTGTTTTATAACTAATATTGATGATTTTTGTCTCTTCAAGTATCTATTTTTATGAAAGCCTGATTCTTGTCTCTCTATTCTGTTCCACTAGTCTATATTTGTCCATAGCTATTTTGATAGCACACTTTCTTAATTCTTATAGCCTCATAAATATTTTATAATATCTGATGAGAATTTTTCTCTTCTTTTTCTTCCTTGTACTTTCTCTTCTTTTTCTCCTTTTTCTTTTTTCTTCTTCTTAAGTCGTTTGCTAATATTTGGTTATATAACTCTTCATAAAAATTAAGATATAACTTTCAAGTTCCACAACAAAAACAATCCAAAAGAAGACAAAAGCAGAGAGATGACTAAGAAAAATTAATACATATGTCCTCAGACACTTGCCAATAAATTTCAAAGCATCTGTATTTATAAATAGTAAAACACTGAAAATAACCAAAATGTCCATCAGCAACAGAGTAAATACACATATCAAAGTATATTCACAAAATGGAATTTACTACTAAACACTACAAAAGAATGAACTACTGTTACACACGACACAATAGGTGAAACTCAAAAACTCTCTTTGGAAAAAAAATGAACAGATACAAAAAACCATGCACCTTATAATCTACTTATAGGATGACAGAATCAAAATAGTGGTTGCTACTTAGAAGACAGAGAGGTATTCAACTGCAAAGAAGCAAGGGGGAATTGACTAGGGTGTTAAAAATATTTATAATGATTAGAATGGTGGTTACATGAGTGTCAAAGCCCATAAAATCATATCCTTAACATGTGAGCATTTTGTTGTTTGTAAATTACTCATTAATCAAAAATGAAATCCACTCTATATAAATTAATGGGTTAAATCATAATGAAAATTACAAATTATTTTGAACTTGGTAATATTACAACTTGTGAAACACAGCTAACTAAATTAGAGGAAAATTTATAATGTAGAAAAACATACCAGAAAATTAAAAGGCAGAATATTAAATACTGCACCTAAGTTTTCAAACAAGTTAGTTATTTTTTAAAACAAAATTTTGGCATCAAGAGCTACACCTAATTTTCAATTTTCAGTGTTTTTATCTTTATTTAATCTTGGTCCATCACAAAGATTTGTTCTTTTGTTAGTATTTCAAAAAATCAACTTGCATCTTAAGTCATGCTATTATTGTCTGACTTTCATGTATAGTTTTAAGAACTTTCTGGTT